>CAUOFW020005525.1:241372-257161 GCA_963454935.2 Ilex paraguariensis
GGCCTTGTATTAACTATGACATACATCAAACTGCCTACCGCTGAGGCATACGGAACATTTGCCATATATTTCTGTTTTTCATCTGTTACTGCACACTTTTCCTACGAAAGCTTGAAGTGACTTGCCAAAGGTGTGCTAACTGGCTTAGCACTCTCCATGTTGAACATTTTTAGCACCTTTTTAACATACTCCTCCTGTGACAGCTTCAACTTTATGTTTGCCCTGTCCCTACTAATTCGCATCTTAAGAAGTTTCTTCGCAGAGTCCAAATCCTTCATTGCAAACTCCTTTGACAGTTGTGCCTTGAGATTTACAATCTCATCCATGCTTGAACCTGCAATAAGCATATCATCTACATACAACAAAAGTTTGAGATACGACGTACCAAACTTCTTAATATAACAACAATGGTCCCTATGACATCTACTAAACCACGCAACTGGCATAAAGGTATCAAACTTTTTATATCATTGCCTCGGAGCCTGTTTTAACCCATACAGACTATTCCTCAACTTGCACATCTGATTCTCCTTGTCTTTCACAACATAACCCTTTGACTAATATATATAAATGTCCTCTTCCAATTCCTCATGAAGGAAAACAGTTTTAACATCCAACTGCTCTAAATGCAGGTTCTCAACAACCATAATATTAAAGACGCATCTGATAGTAGAAGTCTTAACAGTAGGAGAAAAGATTTCAGTGTAGTCTATACCTTATTTCTGCTCAACCTTTGACTACCAACCTTGTCTTGTACTGTTTGCTTCTATCAGATTCTTCCTTAATCATGTAAACCCGTTTGTTGAGTAAAGCTCTCTTCCCTTTGGGTAATTGAACCAATTTTCAAGTCTGATTTGATAAGAGAGAATCCATCTCATTATCCATCGCATGCTCCCACTCTTTTTTGGACTCAACCTACAACGTTTCCTCAAAACATTCTGGTTCACCGCTATCAATTAACAAAAGATAATACAAAGATGGAGAATAACGTGTTGGAGGTTTTATCGTACGTGTAGTCCTTCTAGGAAGAGTAATCTGTGGATCTGCCAATGGAGTAGATTGTGTATCAGTATCCTAAGGCTCTAAGACATTTATGTTAGGGATCCCCTCAAACTCTACAAAGTCTGATTTTATCTCAGCTTCCCTAGGTTGACTTAGTCTGTTTATATACAAAACTGACTCATTAAATACTATATCAATACTCATGCGTGTTTTTTGATTCTCAAAATCATACAACCTATACCCATAGCTATTAGTATCATAGCCNACGCACTCATACATTTAATATAGAAAATCTTTCCAAAAGAAGTAGTAACTACTCACCTTGATTTCCAAAATTCAATTCAAAGCCCTATTTCTCAATCTCAATGCAATCACCACCTAATCCAAAATAACATATAACGATCAATCTCTTTTCCTAACTTCGTCATTTCGAGATTCTATATTTAATATTTATACTTCCTACCCATTGATATATATTTTATATATCATTTACATAGAAATAATATTTTTAATGTGAGCTAATAGGGTATGGAAGTAATCTGGGTAGGTTATGAAAAGTTTTTAAAATTTTGGGGTCAAATCATAAGTTTTAAAACTTTTGAGGTCAAAGTGTAAATTTCTTTGAAAAACGAATTTTCTGTTTTAGGGACTGCCATAAATTTTCAAAAATTCTATTCTTCCAAATTATCAAGTAAAATAGTGGTTAAAATTAAGTTTAGAAGAATGTAAGGGGTCAAAGTAAAACTCTTTGAAACTAAAGAGGATGTTTCTGTAATTTTTGGGTTGGGTCTTCTTCTACCTACGGACATCCCAGGTTGTTTGTTTTGCCACAACAATTCCAATCCCTTTTTTTTTTTTCAACCTATTGATTAGCCAACTACAAATCTAAATTCAATATAATAATTTCAATAATAATAAATGATTACCATGAAACTCATTCTGTATATATGTATATATACATATTACGCATTATCATTATCATCAACTTAATATCATGTGATTGAATAAACTAAAAACCCATAAAATAAAAAATAAACTCACCTTTAAGGGGCCTAATCCACTTGTCTTCTTCCTCCTTTTTTTCTTTTCTCTCACTTTCTCTCTTTCACGTTATTTTTTTTTTCTTTATTCACAGGACAGGCTCCTCCACAAGACTTCTCACCAATAAGAATCCTACAAACCTAAATATATTTATATATATACAAAGGGTTTGACCTATCTAACAATACTACCCTATTTAAATCACATGTATAATAATCTTAATAGGTCTCTATAATTATACTAAATTATCTCTATTGATTTTTAAAACATATCCATAAGCTCATAAGGATAGACCCCAAGCAAAACAAAAGTCTAAAACTTCTCAAATCCAACTTATTCACTTTTATTTATATTATTATTATTATTATTTCATTTTTTTTTCTTATTTTTACCCTGGGTATTACATCTATCACTTTGACTACCTCTACGTTTATAAATGATTTTATCAATTTAGGTATGTATAAAACATGCTCGAACATGTACCTCATTTCTAAGTTACTTCTATTTGATTGGCCCTTAGTTGGGAGTGTTTTGTGCCAAGCAACCCCAATTCCGGTAGGGCATTGGCGGTGTTGTTTTAGATATGTGGAAGATGAGTATTATTTAGATCTTAAAATGCTAATCGTGGTCTTATGAATTGCTCTTATCTACTGGGCCCTTTATGGCTCTTGTTGTTTTATACGATACAACACATCCNTGGTCTTATGAATTGCTCTTATCTACTGGGCCCTTTATGGCTCTTGTTGTTTTATAGGATACAACACATCCTTTTTAATGTTCCATATCACTACATATGATTGGTTGAACGTTAGTATATATGTTTTCTGATGTTATATTTCATAAACTCCTCNTCTTAAAATGCTAATCGTGGTCTTATGAATTGCTCTTATCTACTGGGCCCTTTATGGCTCTTGTTGTTTTATACGATACAACACATCCTTTTTAAGAGTTAGATTATGTAGTTCTAGGGTTTTAGGAGAAAAGAGATTTTGAGAGAAGAAAAGAGAAAAAGAAAATATTGTGGAAAGGGTATTGTGTTAGGTTACACAACTAAACCCTCCTATTTATATAAATACAAAGTACACAACTATCCTTACTCTAAAACATAACATAACGATCCCCCTCAAGTTGGTGGATACATATCCTTCATACCCAACTTGTAAAGAATGAGGTGAAAAATCTAAGCCCTTTAGTGAAAACAACAGTCTTCTAGTTTTTTGATTTTACAAAAGGTATATAAATCAAATACATATTCAGCTTTTCTTTAAGGAACTGTTGGTTGATTTCAACATATTTGGTTCTATCATGCTGAACTGGATTATGGACAATATTGATAGCAACTTGATTATCGTAATATAGTCTCATAGCTCAATCAACATGAATCCCCAGCTCTCCCAATAAGATTTGGAGCCATTTAAGCTCACAAATTTCATGAGCCATTGCTCTGTATTCAACCCATACACTAGACATAGCTATCACTGATTGTCTTTTACTTTGCCACTTAACAAGGTTTTCTCCTATAAAGGTGTAGTAGTTTGAAGTAGATTATCTATCATCTACTGAACCTATGTAGTCAACATCAGTGAACGCTTCTAGTTTTAATTGGTCATGATTGGAGAACAATATCCCTTTCCTTGGAGCAGACTTGAGATACCTTAAAATATGATAAACAATTTCAAGATAAAGAGTTCGAGGATCATACATAAATGGCTGACAACAAGTATTTGGTCTAAGTATGAGATAAAAATGTCATTATGTAATATGACATTCTCAATCCCAATAAATTATTTCAACGGACCGTAGTTTTTGATTTCAAACTTTTTGGCCAATTGAGCTTTCAGCTTGGTGACTTATTAGACATCGTTACCAGTTATTACTATGTCATCCACGTGCACAATGAGAACATATATCTTATCATCAACTTATCTAATGAATATAGTATGATCAACATGATTATGTTTACATCCAAATTTTAGCATAACTTTGAGAAACTTATCAAACCAAGTTTTGGGAGACTGCGTCAGCCCTAAGAGACTTCTTTAACTTACACACCTTTCGTCCATGTTGTCATGTGTTCATAGGATTGCACTATACTACGTCGTGTGCTCGTCTGTGCATAAGATTGCACTATACCACGTCGTCCACCACCTTACCCATGCGTGGGATGCCCATTCAACTTCTAACAAAACTCCCTAGTATGCCTACTTTTTCCACAGTAATCACAATTCAAAGTATCTTTGTCAACAGTGTCACTCTTGTTAGCAAATTTGTATTTGGCTAATCTAATATAGTGTTGGGGAATAATAGTTAAAGCAGATTGTTCTATTCAGGATTGTAAATTGTAACAGCCCTCCAGCTAAATATGGGCACAAGACTCTCGCANATTACACTAAAATATTTATTTATTTTTTTAACTGCTCGCTTCGCTTTGGTAAATCGTTTCGCTTCGCTTCTCGCTTCTCGCCTAGGCGTTAAGAGCCTTGGTCGCTTCGGTTCGCTTAACGCCTTAAATAACACTGATACTCCATATTAAGACTAACAAGAAAATCATAGACACATTCTTTCTCCATTATTTCCAGAAACTTTTCTAAATCAGTAGCACAAGCTACTTGAAAACTCTAGTAGTAATTAAGTTCCTAACATAAACTAGGCAACCCTACATAATAAACAATAAGAGACTTATCCCTTTGATTAGTCTCACAGACTCTCTTTCGAAGGTCATAAGCCTAGACGTCATTACCCTTCTAAGCATAGGTTTGGGCCACGGCAATCTAAATCTTGTGAGTTGTACCAAGCAATAGAAGGCTGTGATTGATTGAAGGTTGCATTAAATTAAGCAACCAAGACATAACTAATGCATTTTCAGATGTCCATTACTAAAGGGAAGAACCAGGCTTCTTAGTCTCCCGTGTCAATTACTCATCCAAATGTATAGCTTGGATTGGTAACAAACAAGCCTGTGACCAAACCAAAAAATTATTTCCATCAAATTTCTCTGGGCTAATTTGAAGAGAAGGGTTGTTTGGAGTTCCTTGATGTCTCAACCCACTCTCTCCGACATAGTTGTCAAATCGTGTATCGAAAGACGTATGTATCGTTTTTTAAAAATAGTGTATCGTATCGTATCGTGNAAGGCGTATCGTTTTTTTAAAATAGTGTATCATATCGTAAGATACGCACAATTTTAATTTTTAAATAATTATTAATAAAATATATGTATATACTTTTATAAAAAAGTCATAGACTCATAATAATATAGTATTTCATTAATATTTTACCAACTATTTAAGTTTTCAACATAGTTCAGTAATATCAAAATGCAAAGACCTCTAATTCAAACTTCTAATATCAATTGTTTGAACAACTTTAATATTAATCAGGAATTTTGAATTTAATTGAAAAACATTAACATTAGATTTTATTTATTTTTTTTAGATTGTAACCACTGAAACGACGTTATTTCATTAGCTAGTGATTTAAAAATAAGTCATAGAATAAAACGATGTTATTTCAACCCCAAACAACCAAAAAAAAAAATAGAATCGTCACGTATCGTATCCTATATCGTACGATACGGTGCAAAAACGATATTGAAACACGATACGTATCGTATTATACGTATCGCATATCGTACGATACTAATAAGTATGCTTGATACGTATCATACGATACTAATAACTATGCTCTCCAATACGATACTAATAAGTATGCTTGATACGTATCATACGATACTAATAACTATGCTCTCCAGTACTAGCAAAAGTTACACTACCGTTAGGCATGTCCATAAGTTTGGAATAACACATATAAAGCAAATAGAATGGTAAACGACAACCCAAGACTAACTTTACACGTCTCTAGAAGAGAAAAATGCAACCTCAAGACCTAGACAACAACTTGACACCTAATATAGGTTTGCCGAGCCATTGANGTAAACGACAACCCAAGACTAACTTTACACGTCTCTAGAAGAGAAAAATGCAACCTCAAGACCTAGACAACAACTTGACACCCAATATAGGTTTGCCGAGCCATTGAATGGCACAAAATCCTTCAAAATGCAATCAAATCAGCACAAAACTTACCGGGCATTGTTTCTTACCCTTGGTCTAACCTCATAGTGAAGAATCGACCCAAACAGAAATGTAAACAGGCTCAAAAACTAGAAATATCAGTGACAAAACCAACAAGTGCAAAAATCATTATTAAGTAGAAAAGTTTGCTTGAATGAATTCCAAACAATACAAGAAAATAACCATTAATCTTGGTAAATAAGGGAAAATCAAGCCATATAATTTATGAGCAAATCCGACTAGATCGCTACTAATGTCAGCAAGCGAGATGCAGATGTTAGCACATTGTTCCGAGGAGTCTTAAGAGATAAGGTTTGGATCGGACTTTGATACCAAGTTGGATTATGTAGTTCTATGGTTTTAGAGATAAGAGGTTTTGAGAGAATAAAGAAAATTTTGTGGAAATGGTATTATGTTAGGTCACACAATTATACCCTCTTATTAATATAAATACACAGTACAAAAATACCTTAATCTAAAACATAAGGCATAACATAACATTAAGAAGATGAACCTAGTGGTCAAGAACTCAAGATACTTATGGCGGATTATTCCTCAAATAAAATTTGATCAAAATGCTTTGTCAATACTCCAATGGAGTATATCAAAATAGATTTTGTTTCTTTTGATTGATTTCACATTTGCTAGGGCCAATTAGAATAATGGAGAAGTAGGAAACTGCCCTCTAAAAGGCACGTACGAAGGTGTAGTGGTTTTATTGAGAACAACTATAGGGGAGAGTAATGAATTCCTATTCACTATCTAGTTTATATGAAGGTTTTGCTATCAATTCGTTTTTTGCCTTGGTTTGGATTAATTAACTAGACATAATGTGAATGAGGTTCCGTGATGTATATTATGATGATATTTTATTAATTGATTAGCTAAAGTAGGAATTATTAATAAGGTAGAAGCTTTTGAATTGAAAGGATTTCAGATTAGTATAAATAAAACTGAAGATATAGAATGTAATATTGATAAAACTAGAGATTGAAAAAGAGAGGTAGCATAGAAAGAAGTCAAGAGATATTACAAAGCAAATACTTTTGATGTTTGGGGTCAATTATCCTTAAGGAGATATCATGTTTGATTTTATCTCTTGATTTTATCTAGTATTTGCAAACTGAACATCTAGTATTTGCTTCATGTGTTCAAATTAAGAGATGTTCAGTATTTTATCTAGATAGGGTTGAAGCAAAGAAGCAAATACTAAGAGAGAATTGACTTAGATAATTTGAACATCTTTATAGGAGAACAATTAATGCACTGGTGGGGAAGAGCGATGTGATACCTATTGATGGTAATGTGAGGGGTGGAGGTAGGCTAAAAAGAAATTGAATGAAATAGTGAAAAAATTGTAATAGCATGTGGTTAACGAAAAATACGACCCTTGACAACGAACAATAGAGGGACTTGATACTTGAACTAGACCCCAAATAGTTGGGATAAGACTTAGTTGAGTTGAGAATGCATTATGTATTAATTTGATCTCTACTTATCATAAAGTGATTCTAATGTTTAATGTGAAAAGTTGAGACAAAGAAAAATATGTTGTTGCCCCAGTTGATATAGGATAGATATATTGAGTAGCAGGGAAGGGATCAGCATGAGAATGTGGTGCTACTTTGCTTCATGTGGACTATTGAAAGGAAGAGGAACAGGAGAGCCTTGAGGGCCCCATTCACAAACTCAAGTTTTGATGTTAAGCCTTTTGTTTTTCACGGGATTTTCTTGGCTCTGAAGTTTCCTTTGCTATTGTTAGGGGCCTAATGTTTAAATATTTAGGTTGCTCCTTTTGTATACTTTGTGTGTGCATGGCTTGTGCCTCCTCTGGTGTCTTTTAATGTCCTTTTATGTCTCAAAAAAGAAAAGTTGAAATTAATGATGAATGTGAATTTTTTCTATTTGTTTAATAATGTATTGAAGTTGGAAGAGAAGTTCTGCCTACAATTTCAGACACATGAACATATATGTTAAGTTTGTATATTAAAATTGTATAATGTGTTTATTTATTTATTTCATCAGCAACAAAGCATTTCAATCACAAAAAAATATTGAGTACATGGGGGCAAGAAGTCCGCCAAGAAAGAAAATGAACAAAAATGAAAGAAAAGTACAAATTACGAATCACATATAGATTTCCAATCTCCAATCGGCCTTTATGAAGAATAATCACACTCTGAGACAGCAACATAAAAAAAAAAAAGCTAATATTGTGATACTATGCTTATAAATCGATTAAAATGACATCAATTATGCAACATTATGATGTGATTCAAGTTCCTATACATAGTGTATAATCTCTATACACTAGTCAGCTTCAATTTGCTCATGCCACATGTTACAGTTGCTGACACACTTCTCTGGCGGGATAAAAAGCAGACGCTCAGGATGATCTTCTTGCTGATGGCATTTTACTTGCATTTCATTGCATCTGGGTATACAATCATTACTGCAGTTTCCAAACTTCTCTTGGTGGCATCAACCTTCTTCTTNTCTGGCTTTTAAATGCAGTCACCTACACAAGTGAAAGCAAACTTACAGTTGTGGTAACTCAAATAACTGCTTTGTAAACTAAATTCCATTTATAGACAAAATACACCATCAATGCGAAGAAAATGTGAACAACTGAAGTCAAATCAACTCATCAAATCTTTGCCCAACAACTTAGCGTTGTCTCTATGGATTGTGTTTTAATAGTCGCTTTTGTCAATTGTTAAACGGTATATGCATTGCTAAATCACTGACCACATATCTTCCTTAACTATCTCAACACAAGTGATTTTCTGTATTTGATTTCCAGTAGGATTTCTGTTAGTCATTACCACACTACTATTCCACAATGGAGCTAAGTGAATTCAGAAGGAAACACAGAATGGTCTAACCATGATTCCTCTTGGCTTGTTTCATGTCTCTTCACTAGTAACTTATGGCGACTGAAACTCAACTTATTACATCCAGAGACAGATTTAGATTGCCGCAAGTGTTGGGATTTAATACGCTTTAAACCCACAGACAAACACACAATCAAAAAACAAACCAAGAATATAAAACAATAAGAAACAAGAAAGAACAAGACACACAGATTTTACGTGGTTCGGCAATTTGCCTACGATTACGCAACATTATTTTGGGTCGGGTCGTCATCCGAATCAACACACAAACTAGACTCTACAAAGGTCTAACAATTCTCCCACTTGGAGACTAGTTGAAACACCAACATCAACCGCAATCCTCCCAAAACACAGTCCCTCATTCCTGCAACTCATCCTCCTGTCCTCAAGTTGAGAGACCACAAAAGCTGAACAAGACTTTAGTTTCTCCACAGTAACCACTTTCGTAAACATGTCTGCCGGATTATCTTTTGTGTGAATCTTCTCCAAAGTGAACTACTCATCCTCCAACAAAGAGCGAATAAAGTGATACTTTATGTCGATATGTTTGGTCCTCGAATGAAAGGTTGCATTCTTCGCCAGATGTATCGCACTCTATCGCTGAACAATTTAGAATTGTCTTGCTCCTTACCCAACTCTTTCATAAAGCTCCTCAACCATACCATCTCCTTGCATGCCTTCGTGGCTGCAACATACTCCGCCTCTGTTGTTAAAATAGTCATTTTTTCTATAGTCTCGAGACCCAACTGAATGCTACACTGTCCAATGTAAAAACATAACATGTAGTGCTCTTCCTGTTGTCAATGTCCCCTGCTAAATCAAAATCTACGAACCCTTGTAAACAAACATCAAAACCCCCAAAATTCAAAACCAAATCTGAAGTACCTCTCAAGTGGCGCAGAATCCACTTGACTGCTTACCAATGCTCCTTGCCTGGATTTGCCATAAACCTGCTGACAAGTCCCACTACATGAGTAATATCGGCCTTGTATTAACTATGACATACATCAAACTGCCTACCGCTGAGGCATACGGAACATTTGCCATATATTTCTGCTTTTCATCTGTTACTGCACACTTTTCCTACGAAAGCTTGAAGTGACTTGCCAAAGGTNGGCCTTGTATTAACTATGACATACATCAAACTGCCTACCGCTGAGGCATACGGAACATTTGCCATATATTTCTGTTTTTCATCTGTTACTGCACACTTTTCCTACGAAAGCTTGAAGTGACTTGCCAAAGGTGTGCTAACTGGCTTAGCACTCTCCATGTTGAACATTTTTAGCACCTTTTTAACATACTCCTCCTGTGACAGCTTCAACTTTATGTTTGCCCTGTCCCTACTAATTCGCATCTTAAGAAGTTTCTTCGCAGAGTCCAAATCCTTCATTGCAAACTCCTTTGACAGTTGTGCCTTGAGATTTACAATCTCATCCATGCTTGAACCTGCAATAAGCATATCATCTACATACAACAAAAGTTTGAGATACGACGTACCAAACTTCTTAATATAACAACAATGGTCCCTATGACATCTACTAAACCACGCAACTGGCATAAAGGTATCAAACTTTTTATATCATTGCCTCGGAGCCTGTTTTAACCCATACAGACTATTCCTCAACTTGCACATCTGATTCTCCTTGTCTTTCACAACATAACCCTTTGACTAATATATATAAATGTCCTCTTCCAATTCCTCATGAAGGAAAGCAGTTTTAACATCCAACTGTTCTAAATGCAGGTTCTCAACAACCACAATATTAAAGACGCATCTGATAGTAGAAGTCTTAACAGTAGGAGAAAAGATTTCAGTGTAGTCTATACCTTATTTCTGCTCAACCTTTGACTACCAACCTTGTCTTGTACTGTTTGCTTCTATCAGATTCTTCCTTAATCATGTAAACCCGTTTGTTGAGTAAAGCTCTCTTCCCTTTGGGTAATTGAACCAATTTTCAAGTCTGATTTGATAAGAGAGAATCCATCTCATTATCCATCGCATGCTCCCACTCTTTTTTGGACTCAACCTACAACGTTTCCTCAAAACATTCTGGTTCACCGCTATCAATTAACAAAAGATAATACAAAGATGGAGAATAACGTGTTGGAGGTTTTATCGTACGTGTAGTCCTTCTAGGAAGAGTAATCTGTGGATCTGCCAATGGAGTAGATTGTGTATCAGTATCCTAAGGCTCTAAGACATTTATGTTAGGGATCCCCTCAAACTCTACAAAGTCTGATTTTATCTCAGCTTCCCTAGGTTGACTTAGTCTGTTTATATACAAAACTGACTCATTAAATACTATATCAATACTCATGCGTGTTTTTTGATTCTCAAAATCATACAACCTATACCCATAGCTATTAGTATCATAGCCTATGAACACTCACTTATGAGACTTAGCATCAAGTTTATCCCTATCCTCCAATTCTATATCCATATAAGCAATGCAACCAAAAACTCGTACATGGGATAAATTTACTTCCTTGCCTGTCTAAGCCTCCTCTGACAATCCACAATTCAATGGAACTGAAGGCCCCTTATTGATCAAATTCACAGTAGTATTTACTGCATCAACCCAAAATTACTTTGGTAATCCAACATGTAACCTCATGCTCCTTGTACGTTCTAGGATCGTCTTGTTCATGCGCTCAACAACTCTATTTTGCCTTGGCTTCTTTGGGACTGTTTTCAGCTTTCGAATCCCATTCGCAGCACAGTAAACCACATCAGATTTATGCTTAAGGAAATAAACTCAAAATTTTCTAGTAGCGTCATCAATAAAAGTAACAAAATAATGTGAACCACCAATAGAAGATATATTTGATGGTCTCCATACGTCGGTATGAACAAGCTCCAACTTTTCCGTTTTTAGAGTCCTTACCACCTTTGTGAAGCTGACCTTCTTCTATTTTTTGAGAACACAATCCTCATTAAAATGCAAATCCAACGACTTACAACCTGATAATTTTTCCTTCGACATCATTATTTTCATCCCTTTTTCGCTCATGTGACCCAGCCTACGATGCCACGTAGTGCAGTCAATCTCTGATGTTGTCACCGTGATGCTATTGTAAGTACTCGAAGAAACATGTAGAGTTCCTTCCTTTTTACCACGAACAAGTATCAAAACCCCCTTACTCATCTTTTAAGTATCTAATGTAAATGATGTGACCACTCCACCCTTTGACAACTGACCCACTGAAATAAGATTTCATGTTAGACTAGGCACATGTATAACATCCTTCAATTTTAGAATTGTCCCATCTGTTTAAGTAATCTCCACATCCCCTTTCCCAACTATATTGCAGGCTTCATCATCGCCTAAATACACTTTGCCAAAGTTTTCCTGCACATAATTTTGTAGCACATCCATGCGTGGGGTAGCATGAAATGAAGCTCCAGAATCTACAATTCAAGATTCATTGCGAGAGTCCNACACATAATTTTGTAGCACATCCATGCGTGGGGGTAGCATGAAATGAAGCTCCAGAATCTACAATTCAAGATTCATTGCGAGAGTCCAGCGAACAAATCAAAACATCATTATCAGACTCGTCAGCAATATTAGCAGTATTTTTACCTCTTTGATTATTCTCATTCTGTTCCTTTCTCGGTGCCTTGCAATCCCTCTTTCAGTGTCCCTTCTAACCACAGTTCCAGCAGCCCTCATCTTCGCCACGAGATTTACTTCGGCCTTTGTTTCTTGAATACAACTTTCTCTTGCCCTTTTTATTGCCTCCCTTATTCATTGCCCTACCTCTTTCTTCCGTATTGAGTGCTGAACCTGAAACAACATCTTCACCCGATGCTTTTTTTCGAACCTCTTCTTCTAGTATCAACGCCACAACATCCTCTAATTTTATCTTTGCAGACCCGAAAGAATTGCTTATCGCCACGACAAGTTCATTCCAACTTTCCGGCAGACTTGATAAAAGGACAAGAATTCTAATTTCATCATCAAAAACAATACTCACGGATTCTAACTGATTCGTGATTGTATTAAATTTGTTGATATGTTCAGCAACAATAGTGTTTTCAGACATCTTTAGGTTAAACAATTTTTTCATAAGATTTATCCTATTCATTGCTGAAGGCTTTTCGTACATTTTTTCTAGGGCTTTGAACAAATATGATGTAGTCTTTTCTTTGGTGATGTTCGACATAACTGATGGCGTGAGGTACAGTCGCACAGTCCCTAGGGCTTTGCGATCCAGAACATCCCACTTTGTTTACCCTATATCCGCTGGCTTTGTCCCATCGATAGGTTGATACAGATCCTTCTGATACATAATATCCTTCATCTGCATCTTCTAAAATGCGTAGTTATTGAATTTTTTGATCTTAACTTTGTCTTCAACCATTGTGTAAAACCTTGACCTCTTAACCCAGAGCTCTGATAGTAGTTGTTGGGATTTAATACGCTTTAAACCCATAGATAAGCATACACAATCAAAGAACAAACCATGAACATAAAGCAATAAGAAACAAGAAAGAATAAGGCACACAGATTTTACGTGGTTCAGTAATTTGCCTATGTCCACAAAATTGCAGGGATTTCACTATTGAGAGTGAGAACTACAGAGGGCGATTATACACTTCAATAAAAATTCTAATCACCAAAGTAGCGATTTGTATATATCCTATGCACCGCACTACAAAACAGGCTCAAAAAATTGTTCTACACAGAGAGCTCTATCGGCCCAAGCCTTCGCTCCATAGACCAAGCCTCATAAAATTTTTCATTAAAAATCACACAACATTATTTCGGGTTGGGTCGTCATCCGGATCAACACACAAACTAGACTCCACAAAAGGCCCAACAGCAAGTGCTTTGTTCTCCTTCTGGCAAGTCCTCTGGACGCACGTGTCATTGTGTTTTCATAATTTTGTGATGTTTATTATTTATCGCATTATATATATGGTTTGTGTGGATTATAATGTGTATAGTCAAATATGCTATGCGAGACCTTGCATAGCATAAACCAATGGACACTATCTGGCCCCAAATCGATGTTTTTTTCATTCGTTTTTCGTTGTGGGTGGGGGTGCTATATTAATGGTGTTGAAGTGTTACTTTCCTACTACTTTTCTATTGTTTTTCTTTCTTATTATGTCATTTTCGTATTATGTTCTAGTTTTCTAATATTTTAATTATCTTCATTGTCAATCTAATATAAATAGATGATAAGGTGTGGGCAATACACATCTTACACACAATACTTATCTTCTCTTTTTTTTACTAAACCCTAATTTTCAATTTTTCAAGTTTTAAATTGGTATCCGAGCAAGATACTTGGGTGAATGGGGTCCTAGGCGAGTGTCATACATCGAGTTGTAGTCGTCTCTGGTTTCACTATATGTTGTCATCTCCATGTTCAGTCTGGTTTAATGTCGGTTCAATGGTTTTCGGTTCAATTTGGTGCTTGTGTAATGGTTTTCATATTGGTTCAATGCCAGTTCAGTGTTTTCAGCCCAATTTAGTGTCAGTTCAGTGTTGTCAACCAAATTTACTGCCAGTTCAGTTGTTTTCTCCCNCGGTTCAATTTGGTGCTTGTGTAATGGTTTTCATATTGGTTCAATGCCAGTTCAGTGTTTTCAGCCCAAGTTAGTGTCAGTTCAGTGTTGTCAACCAAATTTACTGCCAGTTCAGTTGTTTTCTCCCCTAGTTTGATAGTGGTTTAGTGGGTTTCATCTTTATTTACTATCTATTTAGTGTCTTCGACTCAATTTAGTTTTGATTCAGTGGTTTTTAGGCCAATTTGGTGCTAGATTAGTTGGTTTCATCCTGGTAAAGTCACTTTTAGCACGGTTCAGTGGTTAGTTTGGTGCTAGTTTAGTGGTTTCCAAACCAGTTTGGTGCTAGTTTAATGTTTTTAGCACGATTTACTATCAGTTAAGTATTGGTTGTGTGATTTTCAGCACTAGTTCAACCCTTTTTTTGGCTAATTCAACTCCAGCTATGTGACGGCCTATTTTTCAATTCTCATAACAATGCCAAATAGAGTCCATATGCTGCTCTTCCCTTGATTACACCAGTGAAATCTAAAGCTGCCAGAGAGGTAGGTCGTGTTGCAATAGGGTTTGTATTTTATAACTCTCCTCTTGTTCGCATATCTATTGGATTTGTTAAACCTTTGTAGGTGTGGTAATCGAGCCATGTCTTTCGAGCTTTGGTATGCTCAGTTTCGGCTTGAGTTATAGAAGAGCTGCTCTAGCACAGCTTGAGATTGAATATCAAGCACAAATTTTTGTTCAAACTCGGCTCGACTAAGCTTGAGCTGAAGACTAAACCTAAAATCCACACTTCACAAAACTCAAATATCATATCTAGAAGTTCCAAATCACAAATCTCATATCGAAGTTGAAAAAACTACACAGTTCTCAAATCAAAGTACATAAATTTCACACACGTTATACAGAAATCCAAGTCAGAAACAAAACCTTAACAGCAAAAAACTCAAAATAAAATCAAAGCTTAAAATGGAATACACCAAATCCATATATACATATTTGTATACACCGAATGAATTTTGATGAGTTGATTGCTCGAGCTTCTAGGCGTGAAGGAAGAGGAGTCGCTAGAGTCTAAAATAGAGACAAAGGAAAGATAACGTAGAGATAGGGAAAAAATCGTATATGTGAAGGAGTAAAACTGAGAATAGGAAAAAGAGAGAATTATAATGCTGGTGGAGTGTTCATGACACAAGGTAGAGAGAGTGATAATGATGGTGAAGTATTTGTGGCGAGAGAGAAAAAGGGGGGGGGGGGGGGG
>CAUOFW020005525.1:281617-348185 GCA_963454935.2 Ilex paraguariensis
TTTTTTGCTGTTTCCTCGTTGAGGGCTAATTGCATGCATAATAGCATACATATATCCATAGATAAATGCATTACCCATATTTCAAGATCCATATAAGTCACTTCTATTACTTAGTAAAATAAATTTTTGCTCTTGAGATGATTTTTTTTTTTTGCTTAAAAAATTTCTTTAAAAGAATAGTTACCAACGGACCTATCTCTTGAACTATATTACTGTGTGAAACCCATAAATCCAGGAGTGGAGTGCCAAGTTAGCAGTGACTGTAGCCCTAAGGTAGTTACTATTAGGGTAAATTACACTGACACCTCTTGTAGATTGGTCTAATTACAGGAGATCCCTTAGTTTTCTGAAATTACATTGACGCTACCTGTCAAGTTTTATCCCTTAACAAATATAACAAAAAATGCGATTTTCTATAATTACCCTTACCATACATCATTTTGTACTTAATATCATCTCATATATTTAAATACTAATAAATGGGTTATTTCCGGGTTCAATCCGTTAAACCCGAAATTAACACAATCAACCTGTTTATTTAATCATGTCAAACTTCCTTTATCTTCTCGTTTTTATGTTAACACGAACAACACGAAATTAATACGATCAATATATTTAACTAGTATTATAAAAATAAAATATTAATTATTTATTGTTGTTTATTAAGCACTGACATAATTATTGTATAAAAAGATATTGTTACTTATTATTATTATTAAGTTAATTTTTAGTTTACAGAAAAAGTATGAACATACATTCAATTAATTGATAATAAAATCTTAAACTTAAATTTTAGCGTTAACTTTTTTTTATTTAAAGTTTATATGGGTCAACATGAATAAGAACATAACCTGAGGGTAACCCAGTGGTGTGGAGTTGAACTCAAATGAACCATGGACCCAAAAATCAGGGGTTTAACTCTCAGTGGGGTCTTTTTGCCTTAATCGATACATGTGATTTATGGGTGATTGCAGGTATTTGGGGTTTATTCTTGGAGGGATGGGTCCAAACTCCAAAGTGGCCCTGGTTTCACGTTATAAAAAAATACGAATATAAACACAAACGCGATACAAAAATAAACAGGTTAACTTAATTTTATTCAAGTGTAATATAGTATTAAAGTATAAAGCGTTGATGATGTAATCACTTTTTTGACATTCCCAATAACAATGCTAACCGTATGAGTACTTTGTGAAATGGTTTGGTAAACAGTAAGAAGTGTCAGTGTAATTTCCAAAAATTGAGAGGGTGTCTCTGTAATTAGACCAATATAGAGGGGGTTTCAATATAATTTTACCCTTACTGTTATGACTCACAGATTTAATTGTAGAATTTTAGAAATCAGATAAAATTACTATTAATGCTGTAGCAGTGAGGGAGAGTCCATATGAATGTGTAAACTACGAAAAATTAATCTTTTATCTTTTTGTGACTTTAAACTTGCAATACACAGAGTGCCATTAGTCGACAAGATAATCAGGTTCCTGAAAAAATTACAGATTCCCACACTTCCAGCTATTGATCCGATCCCTAGTGTCAAGCATTGCTGCAAACAGGGAAGCTAAAGCACATACAGCTGTATGCTGTATGCGTCTTTCATGAGTTTATAAGTTTGGTAGATGTTATGCCAACATTTTTCTACTGCAGATATTAATTCCAAAGGCTAAGGTCATGATTGGAAATAAGGTATTTGGGGTCAGTACTGTCACCAGACTAAGCCAGGATCAATTTTTCCTAACTACAGCAAAATCCAACACAACAAGCAATCCCATTATTTGGCTGAGGCTCACCTATTCAAAAAACTTTAAAAAAGACCAATTGAATAAATAATGATAATTTTTACACTATCTGAACCAAAAAAAAAAGATANCATTTTTCTACTGCAGATATTAATTCCAAAGGCTAAGGTCATGATTGGAAATAAGGTATTTGGGGTCAGTACTGTCACCAGACTAAGCCAGGATCAATTTTTCCTAACTACAGCAAAATCCAACACAAAATGTTTGTGCGCAGAAGAACAAAACACTAGTTCCTTAATACAGAGCCCTACACCACTTGATAGTTTTAAATTGAACATCAAAAAATATTCTATCTTCCATAAGGATTCTGGACAGAAGGAAACATGTCACTTGTGTTATCTAGGAGCTTCAATTTGAAAAGGCAAAAGAATGATACCAAACCATGCTTGATTTTGACACTACCAGTAATCGCCACAAGAGCAGATTCCACCACTGAAACGATGGAAGCGGTTTGCATCCCTTAACACAATTTCACGCCGAAACACTTTTGATATATACTTGATTGCATTATGGCAGTCCACACAAACTCTAAGGTTTTTTATTATGCGGAGCAATGTAGACGGAGGAGTGCTTATCAGTCCAAAAGCTATCGCTAGCTTCTCACTGTGGTAATAGAGGGTGTGTTCTTTTTCTTCCTCCTCCACATCAAGCAAAACATAATCAATATCAGCAATATATCCTTCTTGTTTTATCATTCTTATCATGTCATCGACCTTTTCGTATATTGTCTCAGCTTGAGGATGGGATCTGTCATCCACCACAAACAAATGGACCTTATTTTTCACATCAATCCAACTAAACCCTGGATCTTTCTTGACATTCTTCCTGTGCATCATTTTTCTAGCATCAGTTACCTCATCCCACTTGTTGGCAGCAGCATAGATATTGGATAGAAGAACATAAACTGATGAGTCAGACGGCTCCAAGGCCAAGAGCCGAGTTGCCACCCGTGTTCCAGTTTCTCTGTCCCCCTGAACCCTACAAGCACCAAGCAGGGCCCTATACATTGCAGAAGAAGCTTCAAAGGGCATTGAAGCAATCAGTTTTTCTGCCTCCTGGAGACGTCCTGCACGACCAAGGGCATCCACAAGGCAAGAATAATGTTCGACCTCAGGCTGAATACCATAATCTTTCAACATGGACTGGAAATACAAGTAAGCTTCACAAATCAAGCCAGAATGGCTACAGGCAGACAGAACTCCAATAAAAGAAACCCGATCGGGCTCCATACCATGAATTTCCATATCTCTGAAAAGGTTTAGAGCTTCTCTGCCATGTCCATGTTGAGCTAAACCAACCAACATGGCATTCCACAGGGTAATGGATCGCACATCTATTCTCATGAATAAGCAATAGGCATCTTCTATGTTGCCACACTTGGCATACATGTCAATAAGAGAAGTGCCAACAAAAGGGTCCGAAGCATAATCTGACTTGATCACTTCTGCATGAATTTGCCTTCCTCGTTCCAGAGCTGTTGAGCAAGAGCTAGCTTTAATGAGGGTAGCAAAGGTATATTCGTCAGGTAGTACACCAGATTCTCGCATCTGATGGTATATTAAAAGAGCACAGNACAAAAGGGTCCGAAGCATAATCTGACTTGATCACTTCTGCATGAATTTGCCTTCCGCGTTCCAGAGCTGTTGAGCAAGAGCTAGCTTTAATGAGGGTAGCAAAGGTATATTCGTCAGGTAGTACACCAGATTCCCGCATCTGATGGTATATTAAAAGAGCACGGGCCTCATCTCCGTTTTCCACGCATCCTGAGATCATAGCTGTCCATGCAACATCATCTCGGGCAGGGATTTCTTCAAAAACTGTGAACGCATCCACCATATCTCCGCATTTAATGTACATATCGAGAATACCACTACCGACATATAATTCTGAACTAACCCCAAGTTTTACCGCATGAGCATGCATTTGCCTCCCCTGTTCCAACCCAACCGAGCCACTACAGGCTTTAGCCACAGTTGCTAACGTGATCTCATCTGGCCTTTCTCCACTTTTGTGCATCAGAGTGAAGAGTTCCAATGCCTTACGACAATTATTGCAATTTATATACCCAAAAATCATTGCGTTCCAAGATGCCAAATCAATTTCGTCTTGGTTTTGGAAAAGAAACTCTGCCTCTTCCATTTTTCCCCTCCGAGAATAAACATCAGTAAGTGCTGTGGAAACAAAACTGTCAGTAACAATCCCAGTTTTCAATGCCTGAACATGGATTTGTTCACTAAGAGATAGTCCAGGAGTAAGAGAAGCAACAGCCTTCAGTACAGTTGCCAACGTAAAGTGATCTGGCCTTAAGTCATCACGTAACAGATCTAGAAACAGTGTCACTGATTCCGCCTCTAAACCATTCTGCATACAACCTGCTATCATTGAATTCCTAGAAATTAAATCCATTTCCTGCATACCACTGAATACTTTTCTTGCAAAACTAAAACAACCCGCCTTCGAATACATGTTTATAAGACTATTTGCAACAGCAGTATCTAGATCAAAACCTGATTTAAAAGCCAAGCCATGAATCTGTTGGCCCAGCTCCATATCATTGGTAGCCACAGTGGCGGCAAGAGCAACAATCAATGTCACACGATCGTAACCTACATTTGATCTGCTCATATATAGAAAGCATTCAAAGGCAGCCCAAATTTCACCAGCTTGGTAATGCTGACACAGTGTTTTATTCCACAAAATCACGTCCAAAGTATCATTATACAAAAACAATTTAGTTGCATATGCTTGAACTTGTTCTACAAACTTGTTGTCTTGGTCAAACTTTACCTCAGGGAAACCACTAAGAATGCACTGCACACTAACGTCATCGGGACCTAACCCGCCATGGTGGAAATCTGAGAAGAAAGTACATGCTTCTTTCTCAAGACCCATATGCACATACGCTTTAAGCATGACATTCCACAGTACAGCATCCCGGTCACTTTCAGGCAAGTCATTGAACAAAACCCTGGCATCTGTAATTCGTCCAGACTTGCAATAGATATTAATAAGAGCACCAGAAACAAAGACATCCAGTTCCAAACCAATCTTAACGGCGTACCCATGAATTGCCTCCGAAGCCCAAACATATCCAGATATCAAACCCAACTTCAAGGCGGGAGCTAAGGTGTGTTTAGTGGGGGATACAGCAGATGAGCTATGAAGAAGGCGGAAAAGGCAAAAACCCTCATGAACCAGGCCATCATTGGCATCAGCGGAGAGGGCATAGGCGGCTAGGATAGAATTCCAGGTGACAATGTCTCGGTTGGGAGCTTTGTCGAACAGCAGGCGGGCATCCGAAAGGGACCCACATTTGGAGTACATTGTAATGAGGTTGTTGGTTGAAAATCGGTTGGCAGAATGGCCGAAGATGATGATATGCGCGTGTATGGATTTGCCAAGACGCAGGTTGCTTGTGGAAATGGCAGTGCGAAGGAGAGAGAACCATTGCGATGATGATGATGTTGAAAGGTGTAAATAGTGTGCACTGCTATGGCGAAAGGGTTGAAAGAAGGGGTTGGACAGAGAAGATAGAGGATAGCGAAGGAGGATGATCTTTTTGGTGGTCTGTATGGTGGGTCGAATATTGGCTTGCAATTGCATTTCCTGTGCTAACCAACATCTTTTGATTTCCCTCCAAACTTCAAACTTCAAACTTCGCCCTGGTTTGAGGTAATGAAAGGGTCCAACGACGTCGTATTAAACGATCGCTGGTTTGTTTGGGTCCGCACTTCGCAATTCCATTTTTCCCAGGAATAAGGTTATTGACTTTGAAAAATTACATTAACCTCCCCTAAAATTTATCAAAATAACAACTCCACTTCTTCAAGTATGAAGTCTATTATTGATCTTCCTTGTCAATATAGTCTATCTCATTTTTCTAATGGAAATATCAAATACTACACTATTCTAAATGAAAAAACATAAAAAAAAAAATATTTTTCCCAATATACAAAAATTGTCATTATATAATGGTTGTGATCCTTATAGAAGTATGATTATATCCAAAGCATTTCTCAACCTATTTCTATTCTGGCTTCTTTTGATACAACCTCCAGTAGCCTTCCAGGTGGAGTAGAGGCTCCGTATGAAGGGATTACGGCCCTATTTTGATTGAGTAGCTATCCAATGTGTTACTGGATTTGTAGAGCTATTGATGAGGTGAAATTGAACCGAAGGGATTTGATTTGATTTGCATTGAGAGTTATATCCCTCTAAATAGTCTCAACTTCCCTCAATCGAGTGGGTGGGCATTTGCTTAGAGTGTCGGTGGCCAATTTAGGGTGGAGAAAATTGCCCCCACTCTAATTTTAAAAACTTTTGGGCTTTATATAAAAATTTCAAAATTATTTAGAATTTTTTCCCACTAAATAGAGGCAGATTTATATATATATAGATATAGATATACTAAAATTGAAATTGATTGTGATCTAATATCGTGTGTGTGTGTGTATATATATATATATACACGCATAAACTAATTAAATTAAGTAGTTATGTAACGATATTAAAGTTGAAAAATAAATTTGTTAAATTCTGCTCCCATTTGTATCGGACTAAGTTTTAAAATCGGATTCAAATCAATCAAAACTCTATCCAAATATGATAGTTGCCGAGCCTCTTAACTATTTATTTGTGAGGTGGAATGAGTATTGACAATGTTGTTTTCTTTTGCCCCCACTATGAAGAACTCCGGGCTCTACTCCTGCTTGTCGTGCCAGTTTACATGCAACCCTAACTGAGCAAGCAGCCTCTGTGACCATCATAGAGTAGGAGAAATCCACGCGCAGGATTTGCACCTCTAGGTTTCGTCCTTGGTTTTGTAACCTTTTGTATATGATGCACTTGTGTGGCTGATGTATTTTATTTTCGTTTATTGTTTTGGTCACCTGAAAAATAGAAATGTTTCGATCCATTTCAAAAAAAAAATAAAAAAAATAATAGATGTAAGAATTATTTTTTCAAAACATTGATCGAAATATTCCAAAGTTTATTGAAATACCTAAAATATTCCAAAATAATTGTACAAATGNAATCGGTTGGCAGAATGGCCGAAGATGATGATATGCGCGTGTATGGATTTGCCAAGACGCAGGTTGCTTGTGGAAATGGCAGTGCGAAGGAGAGAGAACCATTGCGATGATGATGATGTTGAAAGGTGTAAATAGTGTGCACTGCTATGGCGAAAGGGTTGAAAGAAGGGGTTGGACAGAGAAGATAGAGGATAGCGAAGGAGGATGATCTTTTTGGTGGTCTGTATGGTGGGTCGAATATTGGCTTGCAATTGCATTTCCTGTGCTAACCAACATCTTTTGATTTCCCTCCAAACTTCAAACTTCAAACTTCGCCCTGGTTTGAGGTAATGAAAGGGTCCAACGACGTCGTATTAAACGATCGCTGGTTTGTTTGGGTCCGCACTTCGCAATTCCATTTTTCCCAGGAATAAGGTTATTGACTTTGAAAAATTACATTAACCTCCCCTAAAATTTATCAAAATAACAACTCCACTTCTTCAAGTATGAAGTCTATTATTGATCTTCCTTGTCAATATAGTCTATCTCATTTTTCTAATGGAAATATCAAATACTACACTATTCTAAATGAAAAAACATAAAAAAAAAAATATTTTTCCCAATATACAAAAATTGTCATTATATAATGGTTGTGATCCTTATAGAAGTATGATTATATCCAAAGCATTTCTCAACCTATTTCTATTCTGGCTTCTTTTGATACAACCTCCAGTAGCCTTCCAGGTGGAGTAGAGGCTCCGTATGAAGGGATTACGGCCCTATTTTGATTGAGTAGCTATCCAATGTGTTACTGGATTTGTAGAGCTATTGATGAGGTGAAATTGAACCGAAGGGATTTGATTTGATTTGCATTGAGAGTTATATCCCTCTAAATAGTCTCAACTTCCCTCAATCGAGTGGGTGGGCATTTGCTTAGAGTGTCGGTGGCCAATTTAGGGTGGAGAAAATTGCCCCCACTCTAATTTTAAAAACTTTTGGGCTTTATATAAAAATTTCAAAATTATTTAGAATTTTTTCCCACTAAATAGAGGCAGATTTATATATATAGATATAGATATACTAAAATTGAAATTGATTGTGATCTAATATCGTGTGTGTGTGTGTGTGTATATATATATATACACGCATAAACTAATTAAATTAAGTAGTTATGTAACGATATTAAAGTTGAAATATAAATTTATTAAATTCTGCTCCCATTTGTATCGGACTAAGTTTTAAAATCGGATTCAAATCAATCAAAACTCTATCCAAATATGATTGNATAAGGTTATTGACTTTGAAAAATTACATTAACCTCCCCTAAAATTTATCAAAATAACAACTCCACTTCTTCAAGTATGAAGTCTATTATTGATCTTCCTTGTCAATATAGTCTATCTCATTTTTCTAATGGAAATATCAAATACTACACTATTCTAAATGAAAAAACATAAAAAAAAAAATATTTTTCCCAATATACAAAAATTGTCATTATATAATGGTTGTGATCCTTATAGAAGTATGATTATATCCAAAGCATTTCTCAACCTATTTCTATTCTGGCTTCTTTTGATACAACCTCCAGTAGCCTTCCAGGTGGAGTAGAGGCTCCGTATGAAGGGATTACGGCCCTATTTTGATTGAGTAGCTATCCAATGTGTTACTGGATTTGTAGAGCTATTGATGAGGTGAAATTGAACCGAAGGGATTTGATTTGATTTGCATTGAGAGTTATATCCCTCTAAATAGTCTCAACTTCCCTCAATCGAGTGGGTGGGCATTTGCTTAGAGTGTCGGTGGCCAATTTAGGGTGGAGAAAATTGCCCCCACTCTAATTTTAAAAACTTTTGGGCTTTATATAAAAATTTCAAAATTATTTAGAATTTTTTCCCACTAAATAGAGGCAGATTTATATATATATAGATATAGATATACTAAAATTGAAATTGATTGTGATCTAATATCGTGTGTGTGTGTGTATATATATATATATACACGCATAAACTAATTAAATTAAGTAGTTATGTAACGATATTAAAGTTGAAAAATAAATTTGTTAAATTCTGCTCCCATTTGTATCGGACTAAGTTTTAAAATCGGATTCAAATCAATCAAAACTCTATCCAAATATGATAGTTGCCGAGCCTCTTAACTATTTATTTGTGAGGTGGAATGAGTATTGACAATGTTGTTTTCTTTTGCCCCCACTATGAAGAACTCCGGGCTCTACTCCTGCTTGTCGTGCCAGTTTACATGCAACCCTAACTGAGCAAGCAGCCTCTGTGACCATCATAGAGTAGGAGAAATCCACGCGCAGGATTTGCACCTCTAGGTTTCGTCCTTGGTTTTGTAACCTTTTGTATATGATGCACTTGTGTGGCTGATGTATTTTATTTTCGTTTATTGTTTTGGTCACCTGAAAAATAGAAATGTTTCGATCCATTTCAAAAAAAAAATAAAAAAAATAATAGATGTAAGAATTATTTTTTCAAAACATTGATCGAAATATTCCAAAGTTTATTGAAATACCTAAAATATTCCAAAAATAATTGTACAAATGTATTAAAATATTAAAAAAATCTCGAAACACTATGGAACACCTTAAAGTATTAGAATTTTAATTCTATTATTGATTCGTCTTGGTCTCTTTGAAAACGAAAATGTTTTGGGTGTTTCAATCATTTCGAAATGAAAATTTGATCCTTGACCATGATTTGACTCAATAATTTCGCAAGAAAAATATTTCATGAATGAGATGAAACCATTACGTAAATTAAATTATAAAAATAAACTAAGTACTTAAATTATGTACAAAAATAAATTTTTCACAGAATGAGAGAACTAGAGAGTCTTGAGGCTTGATAGCTGAGACATCAGAACACTTAGGGAGTTGAGAGTTGAGAGTTGAGAGTTGAGAGTTGAGAGCAAGTGAGAATTTTATTTTTTTTTTAACTGGAGCAAATAAGNAGAGTCTTGAGGCTTGATAGCTGAGACATCAGAACACTTAGAGAGTTGAGAGTTGAGAGCAAGTGAGAATTTTATTTTATTTTTAACTGGAGCAAATGAAACTTCAGAGTAAAATAAGACCAATTGTAATTTGCAACTATGATGGGTTGAAATGAAATACAATTGTTTTTATTTATAAAATATACAATGAAAATTAGCCGTTTATTTATGAACGTTTGTTGGGGTCAAATATACATAAAATACTTTTCAGAAAAAAATATACATAAAATACCCCATTTTTTTACCGTTCACCTTTTTCCAGGTAGAACTCAGAAGTATGTTGTATGTGCATTAGTGCAAGACAGCATGACTGTTTGACATAAGAGAGAAAGAAGCATGTGCTGATAACCTGGGTCTTGATGTGTAAGACAACAAGAGTTATTGTGCATTGAGTGCACTGTGCACCTAACTTTGAAAAAAATTTAAAGTTTCAAATTCAACGGTCTAACTTTTTTTCAAATGAAGAGCGGGCAGGCGGGACTGGCTAGGCTGGGTTGGGTAGGCGGGTTTTTGGGCTGGGTTTTATGGGTAGTCTATTGAACTGGGTTTTGGGGTGGGTAATGGGTTTGGGGGTAGGCTCAAGTCTTCTGTTGAAGGATATTGGACTTAGATTTGGGCAGGCCAACAATCTGCCCTATCGAGTTTTAGGCCTATTTTTTTGGGTCGAGTAACAGGATCTATGGGCAGCCCGAATTATGAACACCCCTGTTTATACACAAGATTCATTCATTATTGATTCAAAAACCCTAGTTCTTGATTTACAATTCTATCTATATGATAGATCTTCAATGTTTTATATTCTTTTTTAATATATGCTTAAATTCTTAAATAAATATTTGATTTACATCCAAATGCATGTTTTACATCCAAAAATGAAATATTCTTGATTAAAACACTAGATCTTGAATATTGTGAACATGAACGCTTCTACGATCTCTTGCATATTTTGCTTTAATTATTCTTTTACTTGAAAATTGTGAAGCTATGGATTGTAGTATACATGGATTTTATGGAAAAATGTTGTTATTATATCTTGAATGGGTGGAAATGATGATCATGGATTACACTCAAATTCGTACTGTAGAGTGTTAGAAGTTTTTCTACCTTGAGGGATTAGTGATTACCTAACTCTCGTAGGAGGTTTGATTTCTTACGAGGGTCAACTACTATTTGTTCACGTAGGTTCAATTCTAAATGCTAGTATATTATTCCTAAGAATGATTCGTCAATACTGAATGAGTCGATAGATAGCCTTCTTAAAGAGTTTGATTGGATGATTTGTATTTGTGTTTGTGGTGGGCGGACCAAAAAGGTTCGGTGTGCTAGTCTACCTACATACATGAGATACCATGTTTTTGAGATATGGTATTTGAAAATGATATCTTTAGCTATGAGATTTACTGTTTGTGTCGCAAATTTGAGATCGTTATTAAATATCATTATTTTACTGCAAAGTTTATGTATTTTTGTTACAAACTGAGACTTACCTGTTTTATATTTTTTAAACTTTGTTTGAGTTTGAGAAGGTTTTCCTACTAAGCTCGTTTGGTTATCCTACAATATAAACATTTTTCAGATTTTGGATTTGAAGAACATATCACATTAGATGAGCAGATTGATTTTGATGCTAAGGTGAATCAGGATGTGGATCCAAATTTGCAGGCTTAGAGATGCATCTTTTTAGTTTAATTTTCTGAAATTTGGTTAATAGACAATGTTATGAATACTTCTTATTTAGTTAGTTGCAAGATATTATTTTAATTTTGGGATTTAAATATGATAAGCTATTTTTGTTTTTTTTAGAATTGATTTAGTTTTTTATTGAAGCGACAGATGGTTTTATTATTTAACGGTTACTTTAGTACGCTCCCATGGATTGGATGGGTTCATAGATAGTTAATGTGTCTATTGTGGATTTTGAGGCGTTAAAATAAAAGACAGAAAGAGGAGAGAGATATAGAAATCCATGGTCAAAATCAAACGGCAAAATATGTCCCGATGAAGATGAAATTTTGGTATACTATTCTTTATGTTATGATGACAACATCTATCGAACTTAACTTATGTTTTTGGTGAGATCTCTACGGTCAAAATGAAATGGTACTTTGTGATTTGATTTTTATGAAAATTAAATATATTGTTGTGGCATCTAGGTTCATGGATTACTCGATTTCTATTGGATTGAGATTATGAAAAGGGGTACCAATCCAAATATGATCCAAATCATTGGTAGGTTGCTTCTATTCTGGGATGGACTCAGATTTTCCTACCATCATAATGATCCTATTATTTTGAAATAATTGTTAAAAAATGTTTTCCTATAAATTGGGTTATTTCTGATCCAAATATTTTTACATATCCTATATTTATATACATACATATTTTCCAGTTACGGAACGATGGATTTTATGAAAATGGTTTTTGATAAAAGGATGTGCATATAGGATTGACAGACAGAGGCCTAATGTCACATGCTAATCACTACAAGAAATCGGTGTTTAATGACCAAAAAATTCGTCATTTAATATTAAAATTTCGTCACTAAATGTCAACCTCCACCCAAAAAATCGTCCACTGGTTGGTGGGCGTGTGAGAGTCGAAAAAAGAATTTAGTGACCCAATTAAACTTTCATAGTTAATACTTACATTTTCGTAACGATATCAATTGATACTAAAGGTTAATATTCAACAACGATTTGTTTTCGTCGCACAAAATGGTTGGTTACTGGCAAAAATTTTTGTCACTAATTTTCTACTCACCAACAATTACTTTTTGTCACACAAAACTACTTTTAATGACGAAAAATTTTCATTGATCATTTGTCATAAATCGACATTTTTTTTGTTTCACCAAACTGTTATTTAATGACTAAAATTTCGTTGCTCATTTGTCATTTTTTAAGTCAACAATGTTTAATGTAAAATTCATATGATTGATGATGAAATTACTTTATCAGTTAACAACAATAAAAATTGTCGATAAAAGTTTTAGTGACAAAAATATTACGAACGAAAAAATAATCAGAGGTATGAATTATTTTGTTGCTGAAAATTAATTTATTTTTTATTAATCATTATTTTTAATCTCAATTTATCATTTGTGATTTCCTGATTTTCATCCCATTTCAATCATAATCAATACAAATATTANAGACTTACCTGTTTTATATTTTTTAAACTTTGTTTGAGTTTGAGAAGGTTTTCCTACTAAGCTCGTTTGGTTATCCTACAATATAAACATTTTTCAGATTTTGGATTTGAAGAACATATCACATTAGATGAGCAGATTGATTTTGCTGCTAAGGTGAATCAGGATGTGGATCCAAATTTGCAGGCTTAGAGATGCATCTTTTTAGTTTAATTTTCTGAAATTTGGTTAATAGACAATGTTATGAATACTTCTTATTTAGTTAGTTGCAAGATATTATTTTAATTTTGGGATTTAAATATGATAAGCTATTTTTGTTTTTTTTAGAATTGATTTAGTTTTTTATTGAAGCGACAGATGGTTTTATTATTTAACGGTTACTTTAGTACGCTCCCATGGATTGGATGGGTTCATAGATAGTTAATGTGTCTATTGTGGATTTTGAGGCATTAAAATAAAAGACAGAAAGAGGAGAGAGATATAGAAATCCATGGTCAAAATCAAACGGCAAAATATGTCCCGATGAAGATGAAATTTTGGTATACTATTCTTTATGTTATGATGACAACATCTATCGAACTTAACTTATGTTTTTGGTGAGATCTCTACGGTCAAAATGAAATGGTACTTTGTGATTTGATTTTTATGAAAATTAAATATATTGTTGTGGCATCTAGGTTCATGGATTACTCGATTTCTATTGGATTGAGATTATGAAAAGGGGTACCAATCCAAATATGATCCAAATCATTGGTAGGTTGCTTCTATTCTGGGATGGACTCAGATTTTCCTACCATCATAATGATCCTATTATTTTGAAATAATTGTTAAAAAATGTTTTCCTATAAATTGGGTTATTTCTGATACAAATATTTTTACATATCCTATATTTATATACATACATATTTTCCAGTTACGGAACGATGGATTTTATGAAAATGGTTTTTGATAAAAGGATGTGCATATAGGATTGACAGACAGAGGCCTAATGTCACATGCTAATCACTACAAGAAATCGGTGTTTAATGACCAAAAAATTCGTCATTTAATATTAAAATTTCGTCACTAAATGTCAACCTCCACCCAAAAAATCGTCCACTGGTTGGTGGGCGTGTGAGAGTCGAAAAAAGAATTTAGTGACCCAATTAAACTTTCATAGTTAATACTTACATTTTCGTAACGATATCAATTGATACTAAAGGTTAATATTCAACAACGATTTGTTTTCGTCGCACAAAATGGTTGGTTATTGGCAAAAATTTTTGTCACTAATTTTCTACTCACCAACAATTACTTTGTCACACAAAACTACTTTTAATGACGAAAAATTTTCATTGATCATTTGTCATAAATCGACATTTTTTTTGTTTCACCAAACTGTTATTTAATGACTAAAATTTCGTTGCTCATTTGTCATTTTTTAAGTCAACAATGTTTAATGTAAAATTCATATGATTGATGATGAAATTACTTTATCAGTTAACAACAATAAAAATTGTCGATAAAAGTTTTAGTGACAAAAATATTACGAACGAAAAAATAATCATAGGTATGAATTATTTTGTTGCTAAAAATTAATTTATTTTTTATTAATCATTATTTTTAATCTCAATTTATCATTTGTGATTTCCTGATTTTCATCCCATTTCAATCATAATCAATACAAATATTAAATGTAAAAGAATAATTTATTGCAATTCAACTCTTTTTAAGAAATTAACATTAACTTTTCATGTTTAATTTCACAAAAACCTAAGCGACAGACGTGGTGAAAAACCAATATAGAACTGATATTTTTACACTAACAATTTTTGTAATCATTGGAAAGCCATATCAAAATCAACACAAGCTCCTAAAACTTAAAGGCTATAATAATTGTGCTGCTATGGTCGGACCCTTTTAATTAAATGCCATAGTAATTAAAAGCTTACCATTGATGTGAAGGTGGAGGCAGAGTTGTAGGGCTGCTACATGGTTGAAAGCTCTTGACAAAGCCCTGTATTGCATGCATCTGCTCCTCCATCGGCCTCTGACACGCTCTTTTTCCTTGTTTTCTCTCCTCCTCCAGATGTTGCTCTAGTGCCCACATATTTTCCTCAACAGACTGTATCTACACCTTCAACTCACTAGTTTCTCTCTTAGCTATCTCATCATTTTTGTAGCTACCTCCACCTCTACATGATTGTACTTGCTCAATCTAATGGATGCAAAAAACTTGTCCATACCCTAACCCGCGGATATATCCTAACTTTGATCCAAGGACCATACTACTAACCTCACCGAGACATCTTCGCCTATCATCCAAAGTGGGTTGAGATCATATTTCATTCACCTGACTTTGTAAAAGAATCTATACGAACTGATGATGCACAAAACAATCTTTTGCAAGATCAACAGTCGAGTGTGATAAAATGTAATTAATGGACAATTAATAGAGCAATCAATGACAATAATGTAAATATTGAGTCAACACACAAATATATAGTGGTTCGGTGCAGATAACCTACTCTATTCCGGGAAACGACAACGATGGCGGGGGGACCTTTTATTGATTAAGTGAGGTGAATGAGAGAGAGCAATAATTAGTCATAGAAGAGATACAATAGTTAGGAGAGAGAAAAACTGTGTGGGGCGTGTAGAGAGGTGTAGAGATGCTTCTCTCAATGGAAAGAGCTTACAATTTATAAGCACAAAGGCTTAGTTGAGTTGAGGCGGTGACTTAAGGGGGAAGACACTAATTTTTCAGAGAGGATAGCTGCAAAAAGTAAGTACAATTAAAACGTATCTTGATCTTCAAGAGTAAGTATCCTGATAATTTCTTCCCATATGCTCTAATTCTTCTTGGACTCTTCGGACTTGGGTTGGGTCGAATTCACGAACTGGAGTTGATCTGTCTTTTTGTTGACTTGAGCTTACTTGATTTATTGGACCTGGCCTGATTGGATTTGGGCTGATCATTTGCCCCCCATGCCCCAAGGCTCTGATTGCTTGCAAGAGAAGGGGGTTGAGGGCATGAGTGTCTTCTTCACTTGGACGAGCTGAAGTTTTCTTGTTCCCTACAGTGGTTCTTCCATCTTCATAGACTATAAATCCTTCCCTTCACTTGAAATCACATTTATTAGGCATTCATGGCATTTGTCATTTCTTCCTTTTCCNGAGCTTACTTGATTTATTGGACCTGACCTAATTGGATTTGGGCTGATCATTTGCCCCCCATGCCCCAAGGCTCTGATTGCTTGCAAGAGAAGGGGGTTGAGGGCATGAGTGTCTTCTTCACTTGGACGAGCTGAAGTTTTCTTGTTCCCTACAGTGGTTCTTCCATCTTCATAGACTGTAAATCCTTCCCTTCACTTGAAATCACATTTATTAGGCATTCATGGCATTTGTCATTTCTTCCTTTTCCTGGTTCTTTTGTCATTCATGAAGAAATCCCTTATTTTTTTCTAGAAAAAATCTCATTAAAGGGTTTATAAAAACCCTCTCCACTTTTACTCCACCCCTTCTTTCTACTCTAAACCTTTTTCTTGTGGTTAAGGCTCAAAGTTTCTCTACCTATAAAATAATCAAAGAGGACGATGGAGCTGATCTTGAAAAGGAGTTTGGAGAGAAGATGATGGGGGGCTCCAATGGTGGCTTTATAGGGAAGAAGGTGGCTGCTCCAGAAGACCCAAGCATAACCTAGGCTACATTTGGCTTTGTCGTAATGGGTGACGCCAATTGGGGCCCTAGGTCAAGGTTAGGATAGTGTTGGGGGCCAAGGTGNAGAAGATGATGGGGGGCTCCAATGGTGGCTTTATAGGGAAGAAGGTGGCTGCTCCAGAAGACCCAAGCACAACCTAGGCTACATTTGGCTTTGTCGTAATGGGTGACGCCAATTGGGGCCCTAGGTCAAGGTTAGGATAGTGTTGGGGGCCAAGGTGGCATTGGCCTAGCAGGCGATGCCTCAAGTTGTTAGGGCGTGGGAGGCACGATAGATGGAAGCCCTAGTGGTGCTAGCAGGGGCTTAGGTCCCGTAAAGGAAGGCGACACCCGTGTGGGCGAAGTGGGTGAGGTTCAAAAATATTTCGGTGATTCGTTGGGCAACACCCCTCCTCTGTCAAGTCACGTGGGCATTGAGGCTTGTGGCGANTGTTAGGGCGTGGGAGGCACGATAGATGGAAGCCCTAGTGGTGCTAGCAGGGGCTTGGGTCCCGTAAAGGAAGGCGACACCCGTGTGGGCGAAGTGGGTGAGGTCCAAAAAGATTTCGGTGATTCGTTGGGCAACACCCCTCCTCTGTCAAGTCACGTGGGCATTAAGGCTTGTGGCGACGCCATTGAGTTGTCCCAGACACTAGGTGACGTCAATGAGTCACTAGGCAGCACTAATGCTTTGGGCGACATGGGGATCAAAATGGGCGCTTGCGAGAAGAGGGGAGTGGCTATGTTGAGGCGGACAGGAGCTTGAGTTGGGTTTGGCGAAGGTCATGTCAGGGCGAGATCCAAGGTGGTCATAAGCACTGAGGACGACGTTGGCGAGGGAGATGGCGACGCCCATGGTGGGCAGCGATCAACTGGCAACGCCAGCGGTCCTTTGGGTGTGCTTGTTCTTCAAACGGGTATAATGTTCTTCAAAAAATTTGGCCCAAGCCTCCACTCCATGGACTAAGTCTCAGAAATTTTTTCATTAAAAGTCACAGAACATTATTTCGAATCAGATCATCATCCAGATCAACACACAACTAGACTCCATAAAAAACCAAACAAATAGTGGTATTTCCTTGACATTGACCTTGATTTTGTCTTGGTTCTGTTTGTTGGCAGATACCCACTCTAACAAGGTCATCGTAGGGGAGGCTACTTGAGACATCGACCGAAGCAAGGGGACTAATGGAGATAATGGCTCAAATGTGACTTCCATTTNTTGGCAGATACCCACTCTAACAAGGTCATCGTAGGGGAGGCTACTTGAGACATCGAGCGAAGCAAGGGGACTATTAGAGATAATGGCTCAAATGTGACTTCCATATTCAGCTTCATTGACTATGATGATGATATCGCTCATATCGTATCTTCGAACCATATCCCTCATGCCGTCATGTATTGTTGGGCAGAGGAGCATGAGAAAGCGTGTTATGACTCATCGAGTGAGATTGTTCTTTATGAGGATGCCTTAGAAGCGGGTTTGAGGTTTCTGATACCTGGGTCCATATGTCAGGTCCTAGGACATCTTTCATTGGCTCCTGGGAGGTTGGCTCCCAACGGGTGGAGGGTGATATTGGCATGCTTCTCATTATGGTGGTTGGTTCACAATGTTGACGTCTCTCCCCCATTTGAGGAGTTTTTGGCTACGTATGTGCTTCTAGATAACTCCTTTAATTATCAAGGTGGCGTCGTTTCGGCCCGAGGTCGGGCAAGTTCATCACTGGGCTTCCTTCGAATTGTCATAGCTGGAAGTCTAAGTTCTTCTTTGTTGGAGGCGAGTGAGCCATCGAGGGAGATCGTGACCTAGTGCCTTCAAGGTGGGACACCGTCCTGAGGACCAAGCTAGGTAAGGATTCTACTTTTGTTTTTACTTCTAGTTGTCACATATCTACTCTCACTATATGATTGGCTTCTATGTAGTTTCACCCACATTATCTATGGAGCATGAGAGTAGGCTTCAGATAGTTCGTGACCATCCTTTCAAGGAATTCTCGGAGATCATGTCCGCGTCAAGTCATCCTAAAATTTCTCATAGGTTGAAGAGGAAAGGTACCTAATCCTTCTAATAGACTCTTGATGGTTACAACATCGTAAATTTTTTGTCTTACACCAAGTTTGTAGGTACTTTTATTGATAGGGTGTTGGTGGATGCTGTTTATGCTTTTAGGGTGACGTCTTCCCCTCTTTCTTCTAAGAAGGCGAGGCCTGATGCCCCTAGTGTTTCTCAATCGAAGTCTGCCGGCAAGTATAGTCCACAAGAGATAGGACTTGGTGATGCCCTCACTTTTTCCCTAATGTGGTACCATCGCCTTCTAGAGCTTATCCTAGTATGGCCGTAAGGATTGAGGCTTTAGTGCGGTCTCCTACGAGGACCGAAGCTCCGCCTGACGGTCCTACTTCTAACAGTGGTTCGATGTCCATGCTATAGGATGTGAATCTAGCCAAGGAGCGAATGTGGGGGTTTGTGACTGCCTCAGAGATCTAAGAGGTTGGTTCTCAAAGTCTAGAGGGCATCATTGACACAGCGATGGAGGGCTTTGCTTTGGTATGCCCTTTACTCATCTTTGATCTTGTACTTGACTTCCTTCTTTCATGCTCTGGCTTTTGGATACGTATAGGTGGCTGCTGTCTTTCCTTGTTTATTTTCGAGCACGTTGAAGCTTAGAGAGGCACTTAGTGGTCAGGCAACAGAGAGGTAGGTGTAGAGGGATATTGAGGAGCAACTAAGGCTCGAGAGGCAAACGTAAGAGGTTACCAAGGAGGATTCAAGGCTAGCACACAAGAGAGCAGCCACACTTGAGACCGAGCTTTAGGCATCCCGTGAAAGGACCGCCTAGTTAGAGGCTAACAGAGAGGCTACTTGTGCGAGAGCAGAGACAGAGTTGTGAGCGTTCCGTGAGGGGGCCGCTAAAGCAAAGACTGACTTCGAGTGGCTCTTGAGAGAGCTACCAGGGCAGAGGCATACTCCATAGAGATGGAAAAGAAAAGAGATGCTGCTGAGAGGGCCGTGGCAGACACCTTTATTGATGGCTATGAGGAACTCAAAGGGAAGGTCTTAGATGATTTTTCTGCTTATAACTTTTCTGGCTTCGTCCCATATGACATTTCAAGGACTAATGATGAGGTGGTGAGCGAATTAGAGGTGAATAAGTGATGTCAGGATCAAGGTATCTTTGTATTTGTGTTTTTGTTGCTAGACCATGTTTTATCTTTTGTAAATTCTTTATGAACTTTTATGAGATACGACTTTTGAAAAGTCTTTCGAAATTTTAATTCATAATCCGAAGCAAATAACAATAAAAATTGACCAAAACAACAATAGATAATTTAAATAGTGACTACTGACTTGTACACCCACTACCGTGCCCCCAGCTACTGGTAATATTTCTTTAGATACTTTGCGTTCCATGGATGGGCCATAATTTTTCCCACAAGATTCTGGATTTTGTAGGTGCCTAGTCTTATAACTTTCGTGACCGCGAAGGGTCCTTCCCAGTTAGGTCCTACTTTCCCTTCCCAAGAGTCTTTGATAGACAGGATGACCTTTTTGAGGATTAGGTCCCCGGGCAAAAAAGAGCGAGGTTTTACCCTTAAATTGTAGTACTTGGTCATATGATGCTTGTACTATGCATTCTTGAGCATGATTATCTCACTCTCCTCGTCTACCAAGTCGAGGTTGATGCGGATGTCTTCATCATTACTAGTAGGGTCATGGTGNCTAGATAACTCCTTTAATTATCAAGGTGGCGTCGTTTCGGCCCGAGGTCGGGCAAATTCATCACTGGGCTTCCTTCGAATTGTCATAGCTGGAAGTCTAAGTTCTTCTTTGTTGGAGGCGAGTGAGCCATCGAGGGAGATCGTGACCTAGTGCCTTCAAGGTGGGACACCGTCCTGAGGACCAAGCTAGGTAAGGATTCTACTTTTGTTTTTACTTCTAGTTGTCACATATCTACTCTCACTATATGATTGGCTTCTATGTAGTTTCACCCACATTATCTATGGAGCATGAGAGTAGGCTTCAGATAGTTCGTGACCATCCTTTCAAGGAATTCTCGGAGATCATGTCCGCGTCAAGTCGTCCTAAAATTTCTCATAGGTTGAAGAGGAAAGGTACCTAATCCTTCTAATAGACTCTTGATGGTTACAACATCGTAAATTTTTTGTCTCACACCAAGTTTGTAGGTACTTTTATTGATAGGGCGTTGGTGGAGGCTGTCTATGCTTTTAGGGTGATGTNCACACCAAGTTTGTAGGTACTTTTATTGATAGGGCGTTGGTGGAGGCTGTCTATGCTTTTAGGGTGATGTCTTCTCCTCTTTCTTCTAAGAAGGCGAGGCCTGATGCCCCTGGTGTTTCTCAGTCGAGGTCTGCCGGCAAGGATAGTCCCCAAGAGATAGGACTTGGTGATGCCCTCACTTTTTCCCTACTGTGGTACCATCGCCTTCTAGAGCTTATCCTAGTATGGTCGTAAGGATTGAGGCTTTAGTGCGGTCTCCTACGAGGACCGAAGCTCCGCCTGACGGTCCTACTTCTAACAGTGGTTCAATGTCCATGCTATAGGATGTGAATCTAGCCAAGGAGCGAATGTGGGGGTTTGTGACTGCCTCAGAGATCTAAGAGGTTGGTTCTCNATGTCCATGCTATAGGATGTGAATCTAGCCAAGGAGCGAATGTGGGGGTTTGTGACTGCCTCAGAGATCTAAGAGGTTGGTTCTCGAAGTCTAGAGGGCATCATTGACACAGCGATGGAGGGCTTTGCTTTGGTATGCCCTTTACTCATCTTTGATCTTGTACTTGACTTCCTTCTTTCATGCTCTGGCTTTTGGATACGTATAGGTGGCTGCTGTCTTTCCTTGTTTATTTTCGAGCACGTTGAAGCTTAGAGAGGCACTTAGTGGTCAGGCAACAGAGAGGTAGGTGTAGAGGGATATTGAGGAGCAACTAAGGCTCGAGAGGCAAACGTAAGAGGTTACCAAGGAGGATTCAAGGCTAGCACACAAGAAAGCAGCCACACTTGAGACCGAGCTTCAGGCATCCCGTGAAAGGACCGCCTAGTTAGAGGCTAACAGAGAGGCTACTTGTGCGAGAGCAGAGACAGAGTTGTGAGCGTTCCGTGAGGGGGCCGCTAAAGCAAAGACTGACTTCGAGTGGCTCTTGAGAGAGCTACCAGGGCAGAGGCATACTCCATAGAGATGGAAAAGAAAAGAGATGCTGCTGAGAGGGCCGTGGCAGACACCTTTATTGATGGCTATGAGGAACTCAAAGGGAAGGTCTTAGATGATTTTTCTGCTTATAACTTTTCTGGCTTCGTCCCATATGACATTTCAAGGACTAATGATGAGGTGGTGAGCGAATTAGAGGTGAATAAGTGATGTCAGGATCAAGGTATCTTTGTATTTGTGTTTTTGTTGCTAGACCATGTTTTATCTTTTGTAAATTCTTTATGAACTTTTATGAGATACGACTTTTGAAAAGTCTTTCGAAATTTTAATTCATAATCCGAAGCAAATAACAATAAAAATTGACCAAAACAACAATAGATAATTTAAATAGTGACTACTGACTTGTACACCCACTACCGTGCCCCCAGCTACTGGTAATATTTCTTTAGATACTTTGCATTCCATGGATGGGCCATAATTTTTCCCACAAGATTCTGGATTTTGTAGGTGCCTAGTCTTATAACTTTCGTGACCGCGAAGGGTCCTTCCCAGTTAGGTCCTACTTTCCCTTCCCAAGAGTCTTTGATAGACAGGATGACCTTTTTGAGGATTAGGTCCCCGGGCAAAAAAGAGCGAGGTTTTACCCTTAAATTGTAGTACTTGGTCATACGATGCTTGTACTATGCATTCTTGAGCATGATTATCTCACTCTCCTCGTCTACCAAGTCGAGGTTGATGCGGATGTCTTCATCATTACTAGTAGGGTCATGGTGCTAGACCCTAAGGGAGTGTACCCCAATCTCAATGGGTATGACCATCTTTGCTCCATATGCTAAAGAAAAAGGGATCTCGCCCGTGAGGCTTCTTGGTGTTGTCTGGTAAGCCCACAGTACTCCCCCGAGTTCGTCCACCCATCGCCCCTTCGCATGCTCCAGTCTAGTTTTTAAGTTACGGAGGATAGTTCTGACGGTGACCTCCGCCTATCTATTCACCTGTGGATGGGATGGGCTGGGCTGGAGTGTGGCTGTTTGATCTGTAGATTAGCGTTGAAGTTATTAGGGAGTTTATTGTCAAACTATTTGGCATTGTCACTCACAATGGCATGGGATATCCCGAAGCGATAGACTATGCACTAGACTCGACTCATGGGTAAAGGACCCAGGATGTTGATCCCCCATATGGAGAAGGATCAAGGGCTCTGAATGGTGGTGAGCTCTTCAGGTGGCTGTCTGGGTATAATTGTAAAGCATTGGCACTTATCGCACTTCCTAATAAACTCTTGGGCGTCTCTGATCAGGATAGGCCTGTAATAGTCTTGCCTTAATGCTTTGTGGGCTATTACACTCCCTCCTGAGTGATTTCTACATATCCTCTCGTGAATTTCTCTCATGGCATAGTTGGCTTCCTCGGGGGTAAGACAGCAGAGTAATGGCAATGAGTAACTCTTTTTGTAGAGTGTGTTGCATACGATTATATTCTTGGACACTCTCATCCTCAACCTTTTGGCTTCCACCGGGTTGTTTGGGAGAGCGCCCTCCTTTAGGTAGGCACATATGAGTGTCATCCAGTTGGCCTTAGAGGATGTACAATTAACATCGTCCTCCTCTGTCTTGAAAGTGCTTGGCTCGAACTAGTGGCCTGTCAGTGCTAGACCCATGAGTATATTGGTAGATGCGAATTTGGCGAGGATATCTATCATGGAGTTCTCCTCTTAGGGCACATAATGGATTTGGAAGTAGGTAAACCTTTTTAACTAGGCCTGGACTACTAACAGGTATTCTTGCATTCTTTCCTCCTTTGCCTCAAAGTATCTCTTTACTTGGTTGACTATCAACTATAAGTCACTGGATGCTATAAGGCAGAGGGCCTCCATCTCCAATGCGAGCTTCAAGCTTGATATGAGGGCCTCATATTTAGCTTGGTTGTTTGATGTTACAGAGTGGAGAGAGACAGCGTACTTGAAGAGAGTGCCATGGGAGTTGATCAGTAGTAGTCCTGCACCGCCGCCCTCACTGGTGGAAGACCCATCCATGTATAGTCAAAGGGCTCTGGTGGAGTAGGAACAAGGGAGTCGGGCACCTCTAGTCTCAGAGTGTGGTCTCTCGAGGCCTATCGAGCTGTCTCTGAGACACCAGGCCCTCTCGGGATAGTGTCTGGGCTTACCTCATGGTGGGTGGAGGTATTATGCATTGAGCAGGTGAGCGCAGGGCGCGTGATACTTCATCCCGAAACTTTTGTTGTGGTGTAGACTCTCAAGATTCTTATGGTGGTGTAGACTCTTGAGATTGCTATGACGGTGTAGACTCGACCACGAAGTCTACAAGTGTGTGTGCTTTGATGGCCGCCCTCGGTTGGTATTGCACATTGAACTCACTTAACTCGATGGCTCACTTGAGTAGTCGACAGGGGACACATCAAGTTTTCCAAGAATTCTCTTAAGTAGTTGATCTGTAACAACCACAATCATGTGGCTCTGAAAGTAGTAGTGTAGACACTTGACAGCAATGACAAGTACGAGAGCCAACTTTTCAAGCTCTGAGTACCTTAGCTCTGCCCCTCGGTATGCCCTGCTTATATAGTACATAGGCTTCTAGATGCCTCTATCCTCCTGGACAAGGACAGAGGAGGAGAGGTCGAGATACAAGGTCTCTCCTGATATAGCATGGGAGAGAAAATGTGGTGTGACGAGGTAGGCCTTGAGCTTCTAGAAGGCCTCCACTGCATCTGGTCCCCACTAGAAAGATTTGCGAAGGATTTTGAAGAAAGGCAGTCACATGTCTGCTGATTTTGAGACAAACCTATTGAGAGCTGCAATCCTTCCATTAAGGCGCTAGACTTCCTTCATAGAGGTTGGGGACTTCATCTCTAAGATAGCTTTAATCTTATTTGGGTTGAGCTCAATACCCATTTTGTTGAGCATGAAGCCTAAGAATTTTCTAAACTAATGCCAAAGACTCACTTTTCAGGATTCAGCTTCATCTTATAGGATTTCAGTACATCAAATGTCTCTTGGAGGTGTGTCACATGGTCTACCGTGGCCATACTCTTCACCAATATATCGTCTACGTACACCTCCAATGTTTTCTCGATTTGAGTTTTGAATATCTTGTTCACGAGGCACTGATATGTAGCTCCGGTGTTCTTGAGTCCAAAGGGGCATCACCCTGTAGCAGTAGGTGCCTTTTAGGGTGATGAATGAAGTTTTTACTGGTTTAGAGGGAACATATTGATCTAGTTGTACCTAGAGTAAGCATCTAGAAAACTCAGGAGCTCGTGTCCTGTGGTGGAGTCAATAAGGAGATCGATGCGTGGGAGAGGATAGTTGTCTTTGGGACAGGCTTTATTGAGCTCCGTGAAGTCCATGCAGAGGTGCCACTTCCCATTGACATTCGTAACCATCACCATGTTGGATAGCCAGTCTGGGTAGGCTACCTCCCTTACTGGCCCCTTTTTAAGTAGTTTCTCCACTTTCTTTCCATGCCTTGACCTCTCTCAGTACTCACATTTCTCAGCTTTTAGTAGACAGGTTTGTACCTAAGATCGACGTTGAGTCGGCAGGAGGCCACTTCGGGGTCAATGCCCTCCAGGTCTTCGTGGGACCAGGTGAAGACATCCGTGTTCCGCCTGAGGAAATCTATCATGTTGGATGCTTACACCTAGGAAAGTGAGGAGCCTATAAAGACTCTCCTCTCTAGAAGGTTTCATGCACTGCTACTAGCTGAAATTCTTCTACTGGTTCCCCTATCTCCAAGGTACTGTCATCCCTTGGGTCAAGTACTTCAACTTGGAGAGTCTCGTGTGGCCTTCTGGCCCTCATAGAGTTCATATAGCATTCCCAAGCGGAGACCTAATCTCCTCTGATCGCTCTAGTCCTACTGGAGGTTGGGAAATGGAGGAGAAGGTGGGAGGTGGACAGCACTACCCTTAAGGTGTTGAGGGCAAGGCATCCAAGAATAATGTTGTACGTAGAAGGACAATCAAGTACAATAAAATTTACCATGATGGTGGAAACTCCTCAGTGTTGTTCCTGCTATGACCGGCAGGGTGATGGAACCCAAGGGATAAACCCTTTCCCTAGAGAAGCGAACAAGAGAAGTCCTAATGGGTTGCAATCTCTCCCTGCCCAAATGGAGGCTGTCAAAGGTTAGTGCAAACAGAATATCGACTGAGCTGTTATTGTCGACCAAAATTCTCTTAACCTGGTAGTTGGTTACCATCAAGGTAAAGATTAGAGGATCATCAAAAGAGACTTAGATCCCCCTCGAGGTCCCTATCCGAGAAGGTGATGACCTCTTCCTCCTTGTGTCGGGGTGTCTTCGTAGGGCGAGAGTCATGTGACTCTGCCTATCTGGCTTTTTGGATGTGTGCTTTCCTGGCAGAGTTGGAGTCTCCTCCTCCTCCCAACCCTGTAGAGATTGCCTGGAACTCTCCTAGGGGTTGTTGGCGTTGTTGATCCTCCTGATTCTCGTCGAGTGGTGGGGTCGGTCCTCGACCAGCAACATACTGTCGTAACTTAGCGTGCTGAATAAGTTCCTCGATCTGAATCTTTAGCTCGAAGCAGTCGTCGGTGTCATACCCATAGTCACGGGGGAAATGACAACACTTGCTTGGATTTCTATGGCTCGAGGCAGACTTCTTTTCTTCTTGGATAGCGAAGCGTGGGGTCTTCTTGTATTTGGAACAGCATATGCTCCACCGGGGTGTTGAGTGCCGTGAAGGGTTGTCATTCTCTCTGGGGTACCAGACCTAGACGGTCTTTGATAGAGACTCTCTCTGTCATCTTTCTCTTATTCTCCGCCTCTAGCTTGTCTTCGCGGGTATCCTTCTTTTTTTCTCCTCCTTAGGAGGACTCACCTCGACGGGCCTTGGTGACGTCCTCGACATTCATGTATTTTTGTGCCATTGACAGCAGCTTGGGCATGCTGGAGGGCGACTTCTTGAGGACGGAGAACATAAAACTAGAGGAGCGCAGACCCACAATTAAGGCGACTAGGGCTACCTTGTTGTCTGGCTCCTCGATTTGGAGTGTCTCCTTGTTGAAATGAGTGAGATAGCTCCTGAGGCTTTCATCCTGGTTCTGCTTGATGGTGAGCAGGTGGGTAACAAGCTTCTGATGTCGGCGTTCCCCAATGAAGTGGGAGACAAAATATTTACTCAGCTCTGCCAATGAGTGGATAGAAGAGGGTTTGATCTTCACGAACCACTGTCGAGCAGACCTATTCAAGGTGGTGGGAAAGGCTCTATACATGATCCCATCAGGCACATTGTGGAGTTGCATGAGAGACTTATAAGTGTCAAGATGATTCAGAAGGTCCTTGGTACCGACAAAGATCTCGATGGAAGGCATCTTAAACTTCGAGGGTAAGGGGTAATTGACAACATTTGCAACAAACAAGGTATTAGTGCGCCTTACCAAATGATCCATCATCTCGGGTGTCTGTGCCTTGATGGCTTTGAGGGCTTCACTGAGTTGATTTTACAGCTCCCTGATCTTCTCATCCTGTTGGTTAGGAACATCCTCCATTGGGTCATCGTAATGAATTTCATGATCGGCATATTGGCTTTCTCCCCCGTCCTATTGCGCAGGTACATCAAGAGGGGGAACACGTGAGGTTCCTGCGTACAGGAGGGACTCCTGGGTGAACGACGTCTTGGCGTTGCCTGGGGGCGTTCTAGCGTGGGGCCCCATGGTGGGGCAGCTTAGAGTCCAAAGTGGAGAGATTGCAATGCTTCTCCTATCAGAGGGAGTGGTGTTCCTCCTGCAGGCTGATGGGCGATGCCTCCCGAGGCGAGCATCAACTAGATGATTTTCTGGTTCTGGTTTACCAGCTGCTGCATGGTCTACAAAAGTTGTTGCCTGATCACGGGAGTCGTTGCAGAGCCTCCTCCTGGCGAGTTGGGTTGTTGTCCTCCGGTTGTTGACTCATCGATCTGGTTGTGATTGCCATAGAATAGCAAGGTAGTAGAAAACTTAGTCATTTTTCACATACGGCGTCAAAATGATGGTGTACAAAATAGACTTATGCAAGATCAACAGTCGAGTGTGTGATAAAGTGTTATTAACGAGACAATTAATAGAGTAATCAATGGCAATATTATAAATATCAGGTCAACACACAGATATATAGTGGTTCGATTTGGATGACCTACTCCACTCCGAGAAACAATAACGGTGGTCGGGAGACTTTTATTGATAAAGTAAGGTGAACGAGAGAGAGAGAGAGTAATGGTTTGCCTTGGGAGGGATATAATAGCTATGAGAGAGAAAAGCTATGTGTGGGGTGTGTAGTTGAGTTGAGGCGATGACTTGAGGATGAAGACACTAATTCTTTAGGGAGGATAAGTACAAAAGGTAAGTATAATTAAAGGGTGCATTGATCTTTGAGAGTGAGTATCCCAATAATTACTCTCCACTTGTTCTAATTCTTCTTGGACTCTTCTGACTTTGGATTGGGTCAAATTCACGAACTAGGATTGACCTGCTTTTTAGCTGACTTGGGCTTACTTGATTTATTGGGCCTGGTCCGGTTGGATTTGGGCTCATCACCAGNGGGTCTGGTCCGATTGGATTTGGGCTCATCACCAACAATTGCAACAATATTTTTTTTGTCAATCTATTTATAAAGAAAACTGTTTCACTCACCCAAATATGATGACACTCTGGGTGAACTCATTCTCCTTTCTTTTTGCGATAATGTGTCCTTTCATACAAATCTGCATCATCAGCCTTTTGCGAGTGTCAGGATAGCCCCAAAATCCACATTGGAAGACATTAACTATCTATACAACATCTAACCATGAGAGCTTACTAAAGTGTTATTAAATAAATAAAACTATTCATAATCCAACATTTGATTAGATAAATCCCTAAAGAAAACATAAATAAATCCTTAACATATTCATAAAATTACTTAGCCACCTTTTTCAAGCTCAAACATCTCCAAAATTCAATTTATTCCGAAAGTCAATATGCTTGAAACTCAAACTTCGTATCCAATTTTTCAGCAACGATTCTAATTTTTTACCATCATTTTATTCACCTTAGGAGAACTATTAATTAATATCATCCTTCTTTAATTTTAATACAAGGTCTTACAATCCACCCCCTAAAAGAAAGTTTCGTCCTTGAAACTTAATTGTCAAGTTAGTTTATCTAATTCTAATTGACCATAAGGTCTCTACACTTACTCATGTCACTCATACACATGTAATTTCCAAAAGATTCAAGCCTATCATCCTTCACTAACCAAAAACAAACTACCATTAGTTCCCTATAATAGTCCCATGTGGTATGGTAGGCAGCTAGCATATAAATCCCAAAATTTAGTATCAATTCCCCTAAGCTAGCTAAAACCCATAAATTCGAATAACCAATTCATAACATAACTAGAATCAACCTATGTTAACTCATAAACATATAACTCCCAAAAGATTTAAATCTAAATTTCCTTTCAACCAACACCAAAATCTCTACTGAGTAATCTACAACCTACAGCTCCCATGTAAAACCTAATTTCTAAGCCCCGATATCAACTTTGTAATGCCCCAAAATCCACACTGGAAGGTATTAACTATCTATGGAACATCCAACCATGAGAGCATATTAAAGTACCATTAAATAAATAAAACCATTCATAATCCAACATCTGATTAGATAAACCCCTAAAGAAAACATAAATAAATCCTTAACATATTTACAAAATTACTTAGCCACCCTTCTCAAGTTCAAACATCTCCAAAACTCAATTTACACCGAAAGTCAATACATTTGAAACTCAAACTTCATAAACAATTTTTTAACAATGATTCTAATTTTCTACCATCATTTTATTCACCCTAGGAGATCTATTAATATTATCCTTCTTTAATTTTAATACAGGGTCTTGCAAGTCTACTACAAATATGCCCAAAATTTCAATGTGTACCTAATTGATGAAGACAATGGAAGAACAAACCAGCCTTTGTGTGTTATAATAGTGAAACTCTCGTTTCCAAAAAAATGCAACAATGTCGCCTATATTTGTTCTTCATACTGTAACCCTCATTCCCCAACGATAGATGTTGTGTGTTCTTTACAGTGGATACTGACTTTTTGAGTTCTTCATAGTGAAACCCCATAATAAAATGGATTTCTTTCCATTTTTTGTAATGTGAATGCTGAGAGAATGGATTTTGGAGAAGGTATGTGAACCACGTTTGAATTTCAAATATTTTATCTTCACATCTTGCAAATTTCGACGGCAATTATGAGGCCGTGCGAAACTTGTTGTCTCTTCCCATTCCTTTTGAAGGTTTTCTTAGACGGTTAGGAGACTTTCTACTTCAAAAGGGATATTTTGGACTTTAGCTATAATATGTAGACTTTTTACTGATGTTTTCAAAAGTGGTACTTTTTCCTAATAGTTATAATATTATGTATCGGCCTCCCTTTTTCCCTTTTAATTACTATGTGGGCTGCGGGAAATCATAGGTTTATGGGACCTTTGAAAGCCAGTACACGAAATTGGACTTAATTTTTAAAAAGTACATAGGAAAAAATATTTTGTAAAAAAGTCCACTTAAGACATAGAAAGACTTGACTATCCTTTTATTGTAAATAAGTTTCCTAAATATATATAGGAGTTCTAACAAAAAAAAAAACTAAAATTTAGGAAAATCAAAACTAATAATAAATCCTCTCTACTTTTTTAGGGGTATGTTTCAAAGTTTTTGGAAACTTTTGAAATTTGACAACTAAAATTAAGGAATTTTAATTATCTTTTATTAGAAAGTACTAAAATCAAAGAATTTTGATTTTAGATTTAATTTGGTCACATATATATGTGTGTAATATATATATATATATACACACACACACACATATACATACTACGAATTCACACTACGAAACCTAGTCTCCATTATTCCTACACTGTATTGGTACACTTCAAATTTGTGTAATTTTTAAACCCTAGTTTCTATTGCACCTGTACTATTTTGATGCACTATATTGATATACTTTAATTTCGTAAACCCTTTAAAGTGTATCAATATAGTATATCAAAATAGTGTACGAGAAATAGAAACTAGATTTCATAGTGTGACTTTGTAGTATTATATGTGTGTGTGTTTGTATATATATCAACACATATATATGTCACCAAATTAATTTGATGTAAAATTAAAATTATTTGATTTTTGTACTTTCTAAGATAAGATAATTAAAATTCTTTAATGTTAGTTGTCAAATTTCAAACATTTTCAAAAATTTTGAAATATATTCTGAAAAAAATGAAGAAGATTTATTATGGATTTTGATTTTCTTAAATTTTAGGTGTTTATTTTCTTAAATTTTAGGTCTTGATTTTATTAGAACTCATATATATCTATATAATAAAGTAGTTTGATTTCTTTGTCTTGAATTTTTTGCGACTCAGATCGTTTGAGGATTATTGATTTGACGATTCTAATTAGACTTGTANTATGATTCTAATTAGACTTATATTCTTTTTAAAACTCTAAGACTCTCATCTCTAATATAACTCTCTTTTTCTCTCTATATCATACACCTAACTTCATACACATATAACTCTCTCTCTCTCTCTCCCTCACAGACANCATCTCCAAAACTCAATTTACACCGAAAGTCAATACATTTGAAACTCAAACTTCACAAACAATTTTTTAACAATGATTCTAATTTTCTACCATCATTTTATTCACCTTAGGAGATCTATTAATATTATCCTTCTTTAATTTTAATACAGGGACNCCATCATTTTATTCACCTTAGGAGATCTATTAATATTATCCTTCTTTAATTTTAATACAGGGTCTTGCAAGTCTACTACAAATATGCCCAAAATTTCAATGTGTACCTAATTGATGAAGACAATGGAAGAACAAACCAGCCTTTGTGTGTTATAATAGTGAAACCCTCGTTTCCAAAAAAATGCAACAATGTCGCCTATATTTGTTCTTCATACTGTAACCCTCATTCCCCAACGATAGATGTTGTGTGTTCTTTACAGTGGATACTGACTTTTTGAGTTCTTCATAGTGAAACCCCATAATAAAATGGATTTCTTTCCATTTTTTGTAATGTGAATGCTGAGAGAATGGATTTTGGAGAAGGTATGTGAACCACGTTTGAATTTCAAATATTTTATCTTCACATCTTGCAAATTTCGACGGCAATTATGAGGCCGTGCGAAACTTGTTGTCTCTTCCCATTCCTTTTGAAGGTTTTCTTAGACNTTTGTAATGTGAATGCTGAGAGAATGGATTTTGGAGAAGGTATGTGAACCACGTTCGAATTTCAAATATTTTATCTTCACATCTTGCAAATTTCGACGGCAATTGTGAGGCCGTGCGAAACTTGTTGTCTCTTCCCATTCCTTTTGAAGGTTTTCTTAGACGGTTAGGAGACTTTCTACTTCAAAAGGGATATTTTGGACTTTAGCTATAATATGTAGACTTTTTACTGATGTTTTCAAAAGTGGTACTTTTTCCTAATAGTTATAATATTATGTATCGGCCTCCCTTTTTCCCTTTTAATTACTATGTGGGCTGCGGGAAATCATAGGTTTATGGGACCTTTGAAAGCCAGTACACGAAATTGGACTTAATTTTTAAAAAGTACATAGGAAAAAATATTTTGTAAAAAAGTCCACTTAAGACATAGAAAGACTTGACTATCCTTTTATTGTAAATAAGTTTCCTAAATATATATAGGAGTTCTAATAAAAAAAAACTAAAATTTAGGAAAATCAAAACTAATAATAAATCCTCTATACTTTTTTAGGGGTATGTTTCAAAGCTTTTGGAAACTTTTGAAATTTGACAACTAAAATTAAGGAATTTTAATTATCTTATATTAGAAAGTACTAAAATCAAAGAATTTTGATTTTAGATTTAATTTGGTCACATATATATATGTGTGTAATATATATATATATACACACACACACATATACATACTACGAATTCACACTACGAAACCTAGTCTCCATTATTCCTACACTGTATTGGTACACTTTAAATTTGTGTAATTTTTAAACCCTAGTTTCTATTGCACCTGTACTATTTTGATGGACTATATTGATATACTTTAATTTCGTAAACCCTTTAAAGTGTATCAATATAGTATATCAAAATAGTGTAGGAGTAATAGAAACTAGATTTCATAGTGTGACTTTGTAGTATTATATGTGTGTGTGTTTGTATATATATCAACACATATATACGTCACCAAATTAATTTGATGTAAAATTAAAATTATTTGATTTTTGTACTTTCTAAGATAAGATAATTAAAATTCTTTAATGTTAGTTGTCAAATTTCAAACATTTTCAAAAATTTTGAAATATATTCTGAAAAAAATGAAGAAGATTTATTATGGATTTTGATTTTCTTAAATTTTAGGTGTTTATTTTCTTAAATTTTAGGTCTTGATTTTATTAGAACTCATATATATCTATATAATAAAGTAGTTTGATTTCTTTGTCTTGAATTTTTTGCGACTCAGATCGTTTGAGGATTATTGATTTGACGATTCTAATTAGACTTGTATTCTTTTTAAAACTCTATGACTCTCATCTCTAATATAACTCTCTTTTTCTCTCTATGTCATACACCTAACTTCATACACATATAACTCTCTCTCTCTCTCTCTCCCTCACAGACATTTTAAATACACACTCTCCCATCTCTCATTCTCTCTCTATATATATATATAGATGAAATTTAAATATTTTAAACACACACTCTCCCATCTCTCATACTCTCTCTCTATCTCTATAATAAAATAGTTAGATTTCTTTATCTTGAGCTTTTCGCGGCTTAGATCGTTTGAAGATTATTGATCCGATGATTCTAATTAGACTTTCATTCCTTTTAAAACTGTAAGACTTTCATCTCTAATATAACTCTCTTTCTCTCTCTATCTCATGCACCCAACTCTTATACATATATAACTCTCTCTCTCTCTTTCACAAACATTTTAAACACACTCCCCCATCTGTCATACTCTCTCTCTATATATATAGATGAGATAAAATGAAAGTCTAATTAGGATTGTCAAGACAAGCAATGTTATCTCATACTTTCTCTCTTAGCATTATTTGTTTGTCTTGACAATCCTAATTGGACTTATTTACTCAAAACATTTGTATGAATATATAGATAAAAAAATATTTAACTATTAAAAAAAAATCTTAGGTTGTAGATATTCAAAGCCAAGCTAATCATCAATAAAAAAAAATTCAAAGCCAAGCTAATCACAAAAAAAAAAAAAAAAAAAATAGCAAGTGATACCAATTGCACCAAAAAAAAAAAAAATCAAAGCCAAGCTAATCACTAATAAAAAAATAAAAAGTGATATCAATTGCACCAAAAAAACTAAAAAATTCAAAGTCAAGCTAATTACCAATAAAAAAATATCAATGACCAATAAAAAAATAAATGAAACCAATTGCACAAAAAAAAATATTCTAAAACAACTATCAATTTTTTTTCCTTCTTTGCATCATTTTTCCCTTCCTAATGTTCATATTTTTTAAATATTTGAATAGTGCAAAATAAACACTGAAATGATAAAAAAAAATCAGTTATATCAATTTTTTTAAGTAGTGAAATTTTGATTTTGTTAATTTGGTTTAATTGTAGCATGAGAATATTTTTATAGTATCCGAAAAGTCACTACGATAGATAGTTTAAATCAATTGTCCTTGTAGTTACAAGCAGATTCGCTGAACAATGTTAGTTCAATTAATTTTTTTTTCTATTTTTTAGAAATTTGATATATAGTTCAATGTGAACTTGACAACATATTCATTGCAAGATGTTGAAAAAATGAACACTTATTGAAAAGAAGAGTCACCATGAAGAAATATATAGTAAGATAATTTTGTAATTGTGTTAATTTAAGTTCATAGGAATTTTTGGATTGTGTTATTGTGATATAATTTTTCATTTCAATCCTTACACTTATTTTATTTAAGACATTCTTGAATGTTCTATTTGCGTGATAAATTTTTGTATTAAGAATGCCTCCAGCATGGATAATGACTAATATTTTATAACTAGTTATTGTTTGTGCCTGAAGGCACAGAGTAATAAAAAATGGTATACAATAAATATATTTGTATTCAAATTCAAAATTAAATTACAAACACAAAGAAGAAATAAAAAAATTTAAACATCAGTTTATAGTGAGATGTGAGAGGTGGTGGGCGANACAATCTCCTTTGTCACCAATGCTTCACAAAATTATGGATGGATTCACATCTCCTCCTCTCTTAGATTTCTCTCTCTTCTCTATCGGAAGACCTAGTTCAAGAGAGAGTTTTTTGATTTTATGTCAATGCTTGGTGGCATAAAATCAAAATCGTGAACCAAATCTATGTAGATGTCAATTTGGGTTATGGTGAAAGGGCCTCCTATGCCACCAGCACTTTTCGTTCTCTCTTCGACTCTCCATCCCTTCTCATAGGTCTAAGTTATTCACACAATTGGATCACATAATTGTTCTTTATTTTCCCCCCTATTTTCCTCTACCTATTGGGTGAGAGTGGATGTACATTTGTAATGGTAAAGGGGGCTTTATATACCAAATATAGGAAAATCTTTGTTTTGACATGTTCATCATACATGTAGTGTCATTTCCTTTTCATTATGGTCATGTCTTCATTTTTGTTTTCTAATTTTCCAAGAAAGTTTGAATTTCATCTTTGTTTATAACTACATAAGCTGTCCGTTTGTGGTGCTTTGTCTGTATTATGTAGTGCCTTCGTGTTTGGGTTTTTCTGTGTTATTGGACGAGACATTTTATTTGCAAGTTGTTGTCTTGCAATTATGTTTTCCATTTGGTGAGTTTACTAACTATGCTCCCATTATGAATCGGTCAACCATATTTGCTAGTAAAATTTTTTTGGTTGAATTCTTTAGGATCAATTTATAGTCTACATGGTGGTTTTTCTGTCTACTAGACATTTTGGTGTTAATATCACTGAAGGTACCGACTTTGGTTCACTTTCACTACAAAGATCTCATCTTCGTCTTTATTTTTGGTTCTCGAAAATTTTTAAATTTTGGTGAGTTAGATTTTATTAGTTCAAGATCGCATTTTTTTGGGTAAGAGTTTATGATTACTTTTTTTTTTTCGTGCTTTTTTGGATAGAGAAATTAAGATGCATCAATGAGGTTGGAGAATAAAAAAAATGTTGTATCTTGGTTAGCGGTAGAAAGTTACTATGAGTGGCCTTTTTTGGCAATCTAAAATGGTAAATACTTATCTCTTTTTCTACCCTATCCACACTGCCATACCCAAACTACTCATTTTTAGGTGTTTCCATAATTGCTTATGATGTCTTCAGCAAAATCCGTTCTCCCTTCTCTTTGGGATTGAATTTTGATAGTTTTGTCATTCTTTGGGTCTTAGATGTTGATTGAGCGCCGATTTTGTCTTATATTCTTTACTTTGTCTTTCATATTTTTTTACTACTGTTTTGTTTCACAATGGAGTTTAAAAACCTTAAGGCAGAATCTGTGGTGGAGTTGAGGAATTATGGTAACAGGTATTTTCGCCACAAATGAGGTGAGGTCGTCCTACTGGATTTCCTTTCTTTTCATATTTCAAAGAATCAATAATAAGAAGAAGATCTCTTGCAGGATTTTAGAACTTTCCGTGTTTTTAACTAGGTAAGGAACTCTTGGTGGAGGCCACCTGCTCATTGGGTTTCATGATACCAGTGAAGTGGCATAAGCCATTTTTGGCTCCCACGCTAGCTGGTGTTTTATATTTTGTTGGTATTGTTTTGTTCTTGAGTCTTTTGCAGTTCGAAAAATTAATGCATTAATTGAAGCTTTTTTTTTTTTTGGATTGAATTAATTGATGGTCAAAGTGTTCAAATGTTGAATCCCTTGGTTCGTGGTCCGGTGAAAATAAAAATATTTTTAAAATTTTAGCACATTATATAATGTTCCACATGGTTTTGGGTTGAATTTTTTTGGAAATTAGGAGCCTTTTTGATTTGCATCTCAAGAAACATTATTCGAAAACTATTTTTGAGAAAAGTTTTAAGAAAAAGTGTTGTTAAAAATTTTTAGATTACAAAACGTGTTTGGTTATATATTTTTGAAAATAGTTTTAAAGAACAAAAATTATAAAAATTTTTTGGACGATAATCCACAATTCCCACCTTTGTTCAACTCTCTATCTCTCTCTCTCTCTCACTATGCATCAAGACCATTACTCTTTGTCTCTCTCTCTTTCACTCACTGTGCATCAAGACCACCTGATCCACAACCACCACCAACCCATAAACTGCCCAAAACCCACAACCACCACCCAAAACCCACAATCATCACCGAAACCCACAACCATCCCCCACAGCCACCACTTGTGTTTTAAACCCAGATATAGGGAAAAAAAAAAGACACTGGAAAGGATGGAGAAGACGCTGGAGTTCTTGAAATGGTCTATGTTTCATCTAGACAGAGTCGTTGCAGAGAGAGAGAGAGGAGATGGAGAAAGACGCAAGTGAGGGCTTTTATACTTCAACAAAAAAAAATGCATTTTGTTGCTAAAGAAGTTTAATGGGTGGACCTCATNAGAGAGAGAGAGAGAGAGGAGATGGAGAAAGACGCAAGTGAGGGCTTTTATACTTCAACAAAAAAAAATGCATTTTGTTGCTAAAGAAGTTTAATGGGTGGACCTCATGAAAGAGGAGGAATTGTTTCCCTTGTTTTTTATTTTACATTGAAAACTTAGAAAACATCATTTTGTTGTTCTCTAAAATCACATCTCAATTCTCAAAATTTTTCAAAATTTGGAGAACAAAAATGCTAAACAAACAAGTTTTGAATGTTTTTGAAATTTTGAGAACAAAAAAACAGTTTTCGGAACGCAAGCTAAACACGCCCTAGATGTTTGTTTGGGAAAGTTATTGTTTAGAGTTTCTAAATTTCTAGAAGTATAACATGATAGATGGTGATTAATTTGATTTTTTATTGTGTTGAGCGTGTTTTTTCTAATGGGTGATTTTTTTTTTGGTTAGGCAGTGTTTTCGGGCACCGGTTCATCGCTAACAAAAAAAAAATCACCCATTAGAAAAAACATTCAAGCACGGGTTCATCACTACATTAAAATCAACTAAATACTGTTTACTTCCACCAACTTCTTGATAGCTATATACCAAATGGACTTGTGATTTGGTTGTTAAATGTCAAGTTTCCTGTATATTTAATGGTATAGCAATTTAGCGTGGTGTTCAATTTTGTGGTTTATGTTTATGCTTGAGTTTGTTGTTTGGCTTTATTATCACCTTGAGTTCATTTTGTTTGTGGCGTGAATCAATAAAGAAAAAAAGAAAGAAATAATATAGACAATATTTTGTTGAGCATATATGTAAAGTGTGGGTATATTAAAGATGTAGGTATTTAGCGATTTGGTTGACTCTAATGTGTTTTTATGTTTAGTGCTTTGTTTTTTTGTGTCCAAGATCAATTTTTTTTAATTTTTTTAATTACACTGTGTCTTCAGTCACAAATTATCACTAATATATATTTATGAGAACAAATATGTCAAAAAAAATTACAAAAATCAAGTTATGTACTTGGACACAATTAAGTTCTAAAAATAAGAATTTAATGATATAACATTAAGAACTGTATACATTTATGTTAGTAAATTAGGTTACCATAACATTTCTCTTTGATAATTAAGTCAAATTTTGTGTATATTCTTGCAATTTCCCCTGGGTTTAGGGTATTGGGCATTTGGGCTGAACTAAATTCTGTAACACTGCCTGAGCCCATTGGGATCATTGACCTGCCGCCGTTTCACGCAGCATACTGATTGTGTGTCTGTGAGAGAGGGAGAGAGATATTGCTGAAGAAGAAAGGTGAGTTCATCTCTCGATCGGAGTACAAAAAAATCTTTGATGGGTGTGAAACAGCTTCATTGGTTGTAACTTCATATATGGGGACTGAGAAAGAGAAGAGAAGGCAATCTGCTTCTTCGACCTCACCTTGTGCCCATCTTAGAGCTGCTTACCATAATTGCTTCAACAGGTAAGCTTTTTTGCTTCCTTTTTATGGGTTCATTACACAAACCATGTACAATCAAAGGGTCTTTCTGAATTTCAAAAACCCCCACTCCCTATACATATATACATGTGTGTGTAACTTTATGCTATTAACAGGTGGTATTTAGAGAAATTTGTGAAGGGTCATTGGGACAAAGAGGAGTGCGTTTCTGAGTGGCAGAAATACAGAGAATGTCTCTCAGTAAGCTGTCTTTTTTAAAAAAAAAAAATGTCTTTAAGCAATCCAGTTTGAAAAATTATACGCAAGTTAATTAATTGATGATTTTGTTTTATTTTTTGTTCTTATCGTTTGCATCAGCAACATATGGATGATAAGTACCTGAGTCGACTCTTAGAAGCCGAATGCATTGTTGATTTTACCACTCAAGCTCAGTTTAGGCGCCCAGCTGGTGCTTCTAAATAAGTTTCGTTTTTTATCTGCAATATACATGAAAGGTTAGTATATTTAAAATATGATGAAATCACTGATAACTTTTCTTTTTTTTTACATTGCTTATTCCATGGTGCATTTGGTTGAGATGGTTGTCGAAAACTATTTGCGGATCTTTTACAAGATCAATTCGGATTGGCTCTGGTTCATTTAGAAAATGTAGTTCGAGGAACTATATGTGGAACAATTAGCAATTAGGCATAAATTTATACCGACTCCACAGAATTTGGTAGCTTCAACTCCACAGGAGACACTCTTTTGGTGAGAGGTTCCATGTAAGGATGTTTATCTATTTTCAAAAGATTCCTGGTAAGGATGCTTAAGAATCAAAGGTGACCTAAAAGGGGGGTGGAGGTTACCACAGAGTATGCCACCTATCGAAAGAATTGTTGAAAATTTGTTATGGCAATTAATGGTTATTATTTGAATGTGGTGCTCATTTTTTCATTTAAGTAATGTTTTTAAATAAACTTGAGATCCTTTTTAAATGTTAATGATTTATTTCAAATTATGTATCTATGTTATGTTAAAATTGAGACCGACCGTTTTAAATGTTTTTTTAAACCTTATATGAGTTTGGGAGAATGTTTCTACAGAGCTTCGTGCTCACCCCCTATCACTAACATTTTTCAAATTACCCGCATGAGGAGGAGGATGTAAGGGTCGAGGAGCCCGCTACTTGGGAGACTCCACGGGACGGGAGTGTGGATCACAAGGTGGACGCATAGAGCGACCTCCTTTCCTTTTGTACTAGACTAGGACATTCTTTTGGAACATTGTGTAGTCTAGCTTCTTTTGTTTATTCCGCTGCGTTTCCTTAATTAATTTTTGAGATGTAATAGTCATGACTTGGGCTTATTCTTTTGAATAATGTTGTAAATATTCGTGGATGACAAATAAAGTCTTGTTTCTTAAGAGATTATATTAGTGCTCTCATGATATGAATGATTTTAGAACGTAATGTCATCCAAGGTGTGTTTTGGGGCGTTACATGGTCTCATTAGTTTTGGATGCATTTAATATTCTTCACTAGTTTCCACAGAGTTTTACTCAGTTAATAAGCAGCGTGCATGTAGAGGACCGCATATATTTTTCATCACCTTTTCTTATTTCATTGGGATGTATCTGCCATANATCCAATGTGTGTTTTGGAGCGTTACATGGTCTCATTAGTTTTGGATGCATTTAATGTTCTTCACTAGTTTCCACAGAGTTTTACTCAGTTAATAAGCAGCGTGCATGTAGAGGACCGCATATATTTTTCATCACCTTTTCTTATTTCATTGGGATGTATCTGCCATAAGATCTAACTTGCACATAGAGTTTAGATTAGACTATCATGATGATTGACCTCGTTTTGGCACTTGTTTAATAGCTTTATGATAGCCTCTGTGCTCTTAAAGGTAATCGTGGAATTGTGTTTGCCGCTGAAAGCATCACCCAGCATGGGGACTGAAGTTCCTGAGAATGGCTCATGAGCATTCAGTTCATGCATCCTCCATATCACTGAAGTTTTGAGCTCACCATCTACCAGATTTATTAATTTTCCATTGGGGTTGTTCCAACTCCATGTTTCTGTTGGCATGAGGGCCACTTTGTGATGATTACCTTATTCCGGTTCTTTTTGTTTCAGCCCTTAATCCACTCAATGGTTTCGCAAAGTCTCGCAATCTTGGTCTCTAGCCCAACTATTGTCCATACACTGATCTGAAATCTTGTGTGGTAGGGGTGGATCACAACTTGCTGCTAGGAATGTCATATTCTGGAGACATTTATTGGTTGGAATTAGACAAAGTGTTGAATTAATATGATGGTTTTACGCTGGTAACTCCTTGGCATTTAATGTTGAAAATTCTGTTTATTCCTTAGGGAACTGTTACTCTTTGCAAAATCCAATCCGCACTATCTAGTGATGGTGAAAAAAAACATCCTTTTCCATATTGTGACCGTTAAGAGTTATCTGACGGATGTTGCACCTTTCCTTTGGTGCCGTCGAAAGCCCTTTTGCTAGATGATTTAGACACTGTTTCTGCTACTTATGTAGATGTCAGAAAGGTAGGATTCATTACAATAGTCATCGACGTCGGAGGCCAATTTTACCAAATCTTTTGTCCAAGACAAGATTTGTACGCCCAAAGGAGTCTAGGATGAAAAGGACTGAATACAGGTAGACAGGCCAAGAATTCATAAGATCTCCATTATGACAGATATTATGGGTTTGAGTTACAAACCAGTCTCACGTGAGCATCGTAAACTAGAACACATGTTAGTTATGGCCTTACAGGTTATATCTGCTGATACTTGTACCAGGGACCTGGCATCAAATGCTGGTTTCTTGACCCCCATTGTGTAGGTCAATCTTTCCTCAGTGGAACATGGACCACACCTTGATTGGTGATGTTATTTCCCTGTCTGAAATGGCTCATCTAAACTTGACAGATAATTACTGATGGAGTGGAAAATATTATTTGGACCTAATCAGAAGACTTGATTCAATACAATCTTTAAATTGAAAGTGGGTTTTATCTAATATTCAAACTTACAACTAATTCAATGATTGTATTAGATTGTGATCATTGGATTGTTAGTGGGTCCCCGCATTGAATGCACTCCACTATCAATCCAATGAAAGTCTTCAAATTATGTTTCTAAATTATATCTCAATAACATTAATGCTTCCTAGTTATAACTCGCAGTTTTTTATATTAGTGCTGACATTTATTAAGCAGCCTGAAGCCATCATGCTTCCAAAATTAATCTGCAGTGCAAGTCTACAGGAACACCAATAAAAACTTACAAGTGAACATCTTCAAAAAAATAGACAGTGGAGTCCTTCAATTTCAGGATGCAAGGAACAAGGTCTGGACATGTGGTTGTTGTTCATCCCAAATTTCTTCAAACAATTAGATCTCTGATACCACAACCACAATGGTATCTTTCCTTGTTAAAAAGGACTCATTCTTTTCTGCAATTTTATGATCGACTTCATTTCTTCTTGAATAGATAAAGAGCAACCATCCATTCTTCTCCATTATTGTACCCAAATAGTTCTGCAACTGCTATGAAAAATGTTCTCCAATAGACAGTCCACTTGACAGCCGAATCCTTTCCATAAGTCGACTCCATTATTGGCTTTATGGAACTTAAATTCTTGTCCATTCTTTTAAGCCATTCTTCACTGCAAGAGACTACTAGTTTTTAGCTTTTGCATAGAATCTAACTAGCATTCTCATGCAATGCAGAACCAAAAGATCCATCAGCATTTCAATCAGACCAATCAGTCAGAAAAACTTGGCAAATATTTACTTCCATCAATTTGCAGCGACGAATAGAAACTAAAGCAAAAGCCTAATCTAGCTTAGAATAGCTTCACATATTCACCACTGGAGGGTAATTATATATCATAGTCCACCATTACCTTGTCTGTGCGTAATGCTTCCCATTCACAAGCCAATGATTGACCACAGTAACATCATCCTGCACACAAACACCATGAATAAATGAATTGCACGGTATAATTCATGGTTAAGTTTTCTGATTTGAATTGCCTAGTTCCTGCTGTAATAATTTCCATCATTACTGTATGTTTTATTGCCTTCTTAGAGCATGAAAACAGTTTCAAACCACAATTAGGATATCATGGTTAACTAAATGGGAATGTCCGCCATAAAGCTTCTGAGCTGGTGATAGCCTACAAGGTCAATATGATAGACCCTCGTATGATTATAATTCTCTGAGAATCAACACAGATGCCACCATCACGTTGTTATTTTTTCATGTGCTGGTGGGTTCTAATCCTCGGTTTCTCCAAACCCTTTATCGCTTTAGACAAGTGACATACAAAATACATGCATGATTGTGGCTTTAATAGTTTGCGAAAGAGACATGTGATTCCTCGTTCGACTAATGAAAGTTCAAGACCAATACACGTGATTTGTTTCAACGACCAGCATAAATGGTCTATGGAACAATGATCTCCTATGTTTTTGTGAAACAAATTCCAACAAAAAGGGTGGGTTTTAATCCCTCCAGGCATTAGTTACAGGGAAGTGTCCGGGAAAAAAACAAATCAATCAAACAAAGTCAACTAGGAAATGACATTTGGAAACAAAGTCATCTAGGAATATCAAACCATGAGAAAGGAGAAGTCATAAGGTGGCAAGTGGAACTGTACTAGCTCACCTGAAAATAAAGAAGCAGATTTGCAGAAGCCATTGTACCTCCAGTAAAGAAGTACCTAGTAATCCAGTCATCATCATTGACATCCTGCTCAAAATGGGTGCGAGGAAATTTTTTCATTAACATGTAAACCACTTCATTATGGTGGCAAATAGTACAGGAACCCACAACAAGAATTAGGAAACTCGTGTATACCTCAAAATGGTAAGCAAATGATTTATGGCAGAAATAATGAACAAAAAGCAGACTATCTGGTTTCATCCACCTAGATATCTTCTGAAGAAGATCCTTGTAGTTCTTCATATGCTGTTTCAAAGGACAGAACAGTCCTTACTTCAGTGCTATTAAAGACAATTTTCAGGCCCTATGATAGCATTTGACAACGATTGCTTACCTCAAACATTTCAATGGAAAATATTCGGTCATAAGATGCTTCCATATCAAATGTGCTAATATCTGAAACAATAATCTCCAAATTCTGCAGCTGAAGATCCCTATGATAAAGAAGAGCAAGTTCTTCAGGTCATTCAAATACTATGTTCAAAACAGAAAACTATTAGTTTTCTTTTTCTACATCAATTGCTTTTGAATATAAACATTTGCTAGGATTGTTGTTCATTGTGGTTGTACATCACAAGTGTTCCCCCTTGTCCTTCTTGTTGTTTGTGATATTTCAAATATAGTAAAATCACTTATTAAAATTTCTGAGTTGAAACATATAGCGTATAACAAAATAGTAACAATCAAGTATGAAACAGTTACACAGGAAATTAAAACAGTTACAGAAAAATAAACGAAACAGTTACAGTAGTATTAACTATACAGTTACAAGTAACTGTTTATCTAAACAATATAAATTTTAATCCGGTTGCAGAACAAGAACTGTTATTCAATTTTAGGTAGATTAGGGCTAGTGTTTGACACTATGTCCTTAAGACAGATTTCGCCCCCACATACGGTGCTTATGGAATATTAAGCGTCTGCCTCCCAGGATACAATGATATTTACACGAGTAGAAGTAGCACTCCAATCTACTCGTTTAGCGAACTAAAAATTGTGTTGTGTACTCTCCAAATGCAGACTGCCTTAATGCCGAAATGCAATATACTAATGTCTGGCTTAACTCTGAATATGGACTGATAAATGAATGAATTTGATGTAAAATGATTATGTGATTGAATTATTTATAGAGAGAATGGTGACTGATGCAGACAGTCACCATCTGAATGGATGCAACCTAGTAGACACAACTCAATTTTGGACTGGATGGAAGCAACAAATCCGAACTAGTGCTATCCAACGGATACTAAAAATTAATTTTGGATTAAGAAAATCTAACCCAATTTCTCCAAAAAGATAGGGTTTGATTTAAACCACACCTACACCCGTCCTCGTCCTTGAGCCCGGCCCAGTTGGGCTGCGCGCATGTAGTAGAATCGAATGCATGTAGTTGCTCGCTGCGCGATTAAAATTGTAGTACCCATTGGCCAATCTTATAGAGCAAATTTGGCCTATATATACATATGTAGAACTTTTCCTCAACCAATGTGAAATTGGTGTCAAATCCCACATTGCACAATCTCTATTTTCATATTTCAAGAGAGTCACTTTAGAGCCTATTTTCTCATTTTTTTCTTACTCGATTTGAGTAAATGAATATATTATATTTTTCTCCTCACGGAGTAGAATACGAACCCTTACTCGAAACAACGAACGAGTACCACTTCAATTTAAGCTCAAAGTCGACCAAAAATTCAGTTTTTACCCTTAAGTAACTATTTTGCATAATTGTTTTTGGTTCAACACTCCTCACGGTTCCTTCATTAGGCCAACTTTCACCTTTAGTTATTCTTCCTACCAAACTAAATAGAGATTTTTTTCTGTCCCACATACATTATGCTGCTTCCAAGTCTCTAAACCTCCTACCAAATAGTTCATATATTTAAAAAGCTTTTCACTGCATTTTTAGGATAAAAGACCTATAAGGCTAATAAAATGCAAGTACAATTGACCATAAAAAATGTCTCTCAATCAATTCAAATTTGGGACATAAATAGGTGAAAATAGAAACAACCCAAATGTGTAAGGAGACATTTACAAAAGTTATGATCTATACATACACACACGTACACGCACGCAAACCAACTATGGTGCTAGCCATTCAAATGTTTATTAAAAAATGAAAGAATATACTCTAAGCGCAATCTCAGAAGTCTCAAAAACGGCACCGCTGCAGTGAACTAACTACGAGTTTTGCTTAGGCAAATAATGTCATTAGCAAGGATGGTGCTTTTGGAAAACCAATAAAGCATATCACTTACAAGTGAAAATGGTAGATTTAGATCTGAATGTTAAGTCCAATTCATGCAATTAAATTCTCAAAGAACATACCGGCACTGCTCATCAATATATGCTTTCTGGGTCATTGAATTGCAAATCCCTGTAATCTTGCAGTTACAATATTTCTGTGCAATGTATAAGGACAAGGTTCCCCAACCACATCCAACATCAAGGACAGTGTGGCCATCTTTTATCTGTGACTTCTCACAATATATCTCCAACATTGCCTTCTCAGCATCCTCTAAGGTGCTCGACTTATCTGGGAAGTAACAACAGCTGCACCAATTCACATGTCAACAAGATTAGTTCATAGAAAATGGAATTCAACAACTTTCAGCATACATTGCTAAGAATACAATAGTCATTGACTGTTCCCCTTTGTTTTTCTGTGCCATTGAAATTAGCTGACAAGTTTTTAGAATTTAAATTATAAACATTTCACTAAGGTTGTCTAATAAATCTTGGTATTTTATTGTGGTCGTACTTTCTTCTTTTTATTTATTTATCCAATAGTGCAAACCATATATTGTGGATCCTACTTTTGCTGGCTGGCATAAATTGTGGCCTGCACACTTTTGCTAATGCAGAAGAGACATCCATGATTCATGTCCAAGATCAATTAAACTTCAACAGACCACTTCTCCTCACTATTTGAGATGTATTTGTGCTTAGACACACATCCCAGCTCCACTACATCTAAAGGAGATCTTCTTAAAAGATAGATAACAAATTATCGATTGTAGAACATTTGCCTGTATTTGAGGTGCTTTCCGAGAACGAGCCTGAAGAAAGACGTAGGTAATTCATAGTGTTGAGATTTTGGCTTATCAGTCTTGATTGCTATGGGCATTTCCTTTAAAGCTGCAATACAGGAGCAAGTAATCAACAAACTTTGGGAAAACAAAACACATACATCAACAATATACATGTTAGACATTTCAATAATGTGTATAGTTTGAGACCCTTCATATATTGTTATGAATGGGTACTTTCCATGAAAAAATAAATAAGTGGATGTTTATAGTTGTTACTCTTCATGTGTTATAATAAACGTGTGCCTTTCATGAAAGAGTGCCTTTTAATGAATGGATGGATGGCTTTTTTACACCTTTTCTTATGAATAGGTATCCTTTCATGTATATGTGTTTTGATATAAAATTGTGTCTTTATGAAAAAGTGTATTTTAATCAAAATGTATCTCTTCATGAAATGTATTTGCACATCTTCATTCTCTATAAATAGAAGTGCTTCATCCCATTACATATATACCAAAATATTTCTATTCTTTCTCCTCTCAAAACTCTCTTACTTTCTCGTCGCATTATTCTTCTTTGATTCTGAAAGTTCGGAACCATGTATAGGCTAAGGGGCCATGGCCTCCCTCATATTTTCAAGAAACCCTAAATCGCTTAGGTTTTCGAAAAGCCACATTCTTCTCCTTAGGTTTTTCAAGAAAAAAAAACTTACATATATATTGTATTTCACTCGGTTTATTAAAAAAACTTAGTGAGTTGACATTTAAAAACCAAACAAATGAAATTGTTGTAAAATTTGGTTAAAAATGTAGCTTATATCAGAAGAGTATTGCTAGACTAGCCAAAAAAAATTAACCAAATAGAATAACGATGTAGTGTGACAGTGTTGATTTAGCAAAATATTTAGATCAAATATTAACCAAGTGCTAAATTAAAATTTAAAATGAAGATCTGAATTTAAATGAGTTTCAAAGTTTTGGTCCGAAAAACCAAGCACTAACATTAAATATATTATCGAATATTTGGATAGGAAATAATCAATTCTGAGTTTATGACCAAAACTAATCTTCATGAAAGTTGATTGTGATGAGTTTTATACAACTATAACATATGCAATTACCAATAATTTGTGGAAAATAGGCCCCTTCCAAGATAAAACTCCGGTTCCCGGTGGGTACACACTTGTTCAGCAACATTTGCTTCCAAGGGGTATGTTTCACTTATGCATCTAACTTAAGGACAACTAGGATCCAAAAATAAAAACAATTTGGAGCAATTATAGGTTTGAAGTTAATCCGAACTAGCCTAACGGTGTAGAGTTGGACCTAGATGAAATGTAAATTCAAACGCAAGGGGTTCGACTTTAGTGTTTTTCAGGCTTCACTGATACTTAAGGCTTATAGGTGATTATAGGTAATTAAATTTTACCCTCGTAGGATGAGTCTAACCCATGCATTGGAGAAGTTCCACGTTAACGAAAAAAGAAAAAATGTTCAAAGTCATACCGAGTGAATTGGGATTGGATTATTCGGATTTCCCTTCAGTTTAGCTCCCCGCCGATTATTATTATATAATTGGCGGATTTAATCTTTTTTAAAGGGTGAGGAGTGAGGACACCCCAAAAATTAGTAATCTCTAACTTAAAAAAATATAGATACTAAAAATGGTAATAAGCGGTACAAACACCGAAAAAAAAAAAACAAACAAGCCAGCACATTTATAGCCATTTGCGGAAACAATCATCAAATTGTGAGAGAGAGCAACATCCATACAGTGTACGAATTGGAGGAGGTCAGAGAGTTGGAGTTCTGAGGTGGGTTTGTAACCGGAGCGAAGACGGCTGGCTAACAGCAGACGGGTGAGTCTCCTTATCACTGCGTCGGGTAGTAAGTTACGCTCCAGTGAAGCAAGCATCAACTTCACTGTTGCATCGTAAGGTACCTGCACCATCACATCCATTAATTTTCTCTCTCTCTCTCTCCCTCACTGGAATAAATGAAGAAGATAGACACTTTCTCCGTGTACAAATGCGTATGGTGTAACTTGGATCGGACAACTCGAGGTTAATCCGAAAAAATTAGAATTTGGACAATAATTTTTAATATTTGGGTCAAAAAATTTTAAATTGAATTCAATTTGAATTGGGCTCGGGTTAAGATCTCGTAAACCCGAGTTCAACCCGAATTCGATAAATTAAAAAAAAAAGATTATATATAAATAAAGTATTAAAAATAATTTTTCATTTTTATTTTATCGTTCTCTGTCTCTCTCGTTCTCTCAGCCTCTCTCTTTAAAAACTTAGTTGAAATTATTGGTTGTTAATTTAAGTAAATATTATGTAATATATGTATTAAATTTAGAACAACAAGCTTATTTTGAGCTCAGTTCGAAATTATCAATCCAAATTCAACCCGAGCCCGCTCGAATTAAACTCGGGCAGTACTCGGATTGAGTTCTCCAACCCGAGATAGGGTCAGTGTTAAAATTGAAGATTATATACCTAAAATTGAATTAGTGTTGATTATCTAATCCGTCTGAGTTGCGCCCCTAATATGGATGGACGGTGATTCTGCAGTGAAGACTTTCCGGGCACTCACGGGTTCTGTGTCTTTAGCATTTATATCTTCTGCAGTGGTTGGTAGGTAACTATGGGCTCGGGGGTTGTTTGTGGTTCTGGATTTTCGTATTTGATTTTTTTGCTCATGAGTCTATTCTTGCTGGGGTTGTTGCATAAACGTCCGGTGGAATGATGTCCGCGTATGCTGGTCAGAATTTATTTTAATTTTTGGGATAAATTTCAATGACACTCACTAAAAATGGCCTAATTATAGGTATACCCCTATAGTTTATGAGATATCATTGTCATCCCTCATAGTTTATATTTCTATTACGAGATATCCAAAAAGTGATGATGTCGGTCAATATTCTTTCATAAATAACAATTTCACCCTTCAATTATATATAAGTCTTGAACCCAAACACCCTTATTATTTTCCCAAACAAAGCTAATCCTAAAACCAAACAACCTCCATATCCTTTAATTTCATCTTCTTCATATCACACACTCACAGTCACACACTAATCCTCTCTCTCTCTCTCACACACAGACACACACAGGTGCATGTACACACAAAGACACACACACATAGAGGTACATGTATACACACAAACATGGTCATCTAATTTATAAGTCAAGAAAAATTTTAGCCTTCAACATTACTTGCCACAACTTAAATTTCACCTCTTGAATGTTAATTCAGTATTGAATTGATAAAGTCAAACTATTAAATTGGTATTAAGTTGTAAAATTAATGTTAATCTTATAAAATCGAATGTAAAATTGATGAAATTGAATGTCAATTTGTGATAAAATGAAATGTTAATATGGTATTAAATTGATAAAATAGGTGTTAATTAGATGAAAGTAAATTTTAATTTAATGAAATTGAAGTTAATTTTGATGTTAATTTGATGAAACTAAATTTTAATTTAAAGAAATTGAATGTTATTTTGTCATAAATTTGACAAAATTAAAATTTTAAATGTTAATTTGATGAAATTGAATATTACTTCGATAAAATTAAATGTTAAATTGATGAAGCTACTGTTAGTGTGAAGAAATTAATATTCGAATTTATGAGATTAAATGTCAATTTAATGAAATTAAATTTCAATTAGTGTTAATTTAATGAAATTGAAAGTTAGTTTGGTGAATTAAAGGACAACTTGGGGTGTGCGTAAGAAGAAGTATTAATAAGGATGGTTATTCGTTAACTCTTAAAATATATAATACTTATTTTATTATTGATATTATATAATCTATATTTTTTATAGTTATATTTAATATGTATACTTATGCATGTGTATATAAAAAAATAAGCGTTACTTTAAATATGATTAAATTATTTTCATATTGGTCAAATAAGTATTTAATCTAAGGTCAAATTAAGTGATAACCTTATAGGACAAAGAAAGGAATATATTGTTAGGGGTAGCAGTGTCATTTAACATTTTTGCATTATATCTGTTAAAGATAAAATCTGATAGGGGTAACAATGATATTTTAAATATTATAGGGGGTGTTCTTATATTAAAGTCATTTTCAGGTGCCAATAAAATTTACCCTTTTTTAAAACAATAATATTAATTCTCTTTTAGATTTATAAGGATAAATGAGATATCCTTGAGCGGAATGGATCGTTCTTCACGATTATATACATAAGATTAGACACTACCCAGAGGGGGTGAATATATTAATTTTAATCTCGATTGGACCAACACCAAATTTTAACCTAAACTATCACAATTAGCTCTTTTTAAAAATAATTTATCAATTAATAATTTGAAACTCCTTTTAATAAAAACAACTTATAAAGTCCATGATGATTAATGTAATGAATATGTAAATTTTGCTGATTCACACTCGATCATTCTTGGCGATCCCAACCAAGGCAACAACCCACAACCAATCTACTATAGATAATATGAACATCCACATAATCATAACATCAAACGCATAGTTCCCTTTTGTGATATAAATTCCAAGTGTATCAAATAAAGCAATAAAAAATATAAGAGATTTGTTAATGCGGAAATCCTCATCGAAAAAATCATGGGGGACCATTCGAGGTTCACTAAAATTTAATCTACTATCCCACAATCAATCTATAAGTAACTGAGTTTTATATCTCAACCAATGTCATGGTTAAACGCTCATTTTCTTCAATAGATCTCTCTACCAGATACACCCACCGATATTGTAGATAGTTTCACTTGAAATTCCTGTCGCACAGTTCGTTTAGGTCTCAAGCACTATTAGGACGCACCCAAGAATCTCGGTATGCACTCTTCAAGTGAGTTTAATAGAATCAAACAAGTTTTTCTTCTTCTATGTGTGATGCTGGATACGAATCACAAGATAGATTTTGGCCTTTTGAATTTAGGGATCTAAGGTTGCTCACGAGATATTAAGAGTTTTTGATATGCAAAAAATAATATTTAGAGGCTTACACTAGCATGGGAAATACATCTTTATTTATAGTCCGAATAGGGTTTGTCTTAGGGACTAAGAAAATACAAATTCGTGAATTAACACTCAAGCAGTTGGAGAGTGGTGGCTCCTAGAATGAAAAAAAGAATTCAAATCAAGGCAGAAGAGCAGGGACCGCTCAAGGGACCTAATGATTGCTCAAGACATCTCAAGATTACTAGAGCGGCCTAAAAGTGACCTAGAGGGCAATCTTCACTGCCCACTTGTTCAACATTTTTTGATTTTATCCCGAAGTGTTCAGAGACTAATCTAGCGCAAGTTAGCAAATATAGGACGGTCCCTATTTGTTTTTAAATTAGAAATTAAGCAAAACTTATCCCTTTGAGCAAAAAGGAGTGTTGCTTAAGTGAGGTTCAATTAATTACTCAATTCTATGTTTTCAAAACACATTTAAAGTTTAGAAAAATATTTCTAAAAAAACAATTAAGATTCATTAACAGAACAATGAGGTTGTACCAGTACGATAGCGCCTTCTGTCTGCAATGAACTAGTACAAATGAAGTTATACTGATAGAAGTATATTTTATCACGATAGAACCAGTAAAAAGCTAGAGAGAACAGTGGAGGAACTGTTTTGCTAGAACCAACAAATTCTTCAACTTCTTACCACCCAGTAACAACCAGAGAAAGACCTATCCCAGATCCAGGAACATGAAGATGATAATCATGAAAATGAAGAACAGAGCCAAAACGAAGTTATTCGACCACATATCAATAACCGATGGGAACGGAAGTTCCAAGAGGTCAATGACAAGCTGGGTAAAGTCTTAAACACAGTGAAAGCTTGGGTCCCAAAGGTCATAAAACATTGGTTCAGCACACAAAGTTGCCTTGCATTCCAGATGTGTCAAATTATCCTCTCTTAGAGAGATTCAAAATGCCTGCAATCAAAAGTTTTGATGGATTAAAAGACTCACTTGATCACTTGGAGACTTACAAGTCTCTGATGATACTCCTTAGTGTCCCAGACCAGATCATGTGCAAAGCCTTTGCAACAACCCTTAAGGGGACTACAAGGCACTGGTTTAACAAGCTGAAATCTAACTCCTTCAGTTCCTTCGAAAAACTTAGTACATCCTTCATTTCACACTTTATTGGGGGGCAGAGAACTCAAGAGGCCACTCAATTACCTCCTAAACATAAAGCAAACCAAGAATCATACATTTAGAACTTTTGTCAATAGATTCATCACAAGGTCACTTCAAAGCAAAATGGGAGCAATGAAAATCCCCAAGGATCACCTCTCTTAGATCCATAGACTGGGAAACTATAACCCTTCCCTTGAATTGAAGACTACCACCAGTGTGAATGGCCTAGCCCTTGTCAACCATACCCGATTGTACCTGATCCCTAATGAACAATATCTTCGTATTCTGCTCCTTTTATTTTTATTTTTTTTCTTCGTATTCTGCTCCTAGGACTCGATCATCCTGCTCGATAAGGAAGGCATAGCCACTAGACTTTTCAAAGTGGCCTAAGTCTAATCCCTGTAGCGTAGCCTGAACTATCCCACAGTCTTGAGCATCTGTCACTCTCGAGAAGTTATACTAGACAAGACTCCCTGTGACTTCTAACTGAGTGTATTAGCCACCACATTTGCTTTACTAGGATGGTAATACAAAGTGAAGTCATAATCCTCTAGGTACTCCATCCACATACACTGCCTCATGTTGAGGTCACACTATGTGAAGATGTATTTCAGACTCTTGTGATCTAAAACTACCTCAAACTACTCTTTATACAAATAATGGTGCTATGCCTTCAAGACAAAGACAACAGTTACCAATTCCATGTCGTGTATGGGGTAGTTCTGCTCGCGGCTCTTTAACTGCCATAAANTCACCCAAGAATCTCGGTATGCACTCTTCAAGTGAGTTTAATAGAATCAAACAAGTTTTTCTTCTTCAATGTGTGATGCTGGATACGAATCACAAGATAGATTTTGGCCTTTTGAATTTAGGGATCTAAGGTTGCTCACAAGATATTAAGAGTTTTTGATATGCAAAAAATAATATTTAGAGGCTTACACTAGCATGGGAAATACATCTTTATTTATAGTCCGAATAGGGTTTGTCTTAGGGACTAAGAAAATACAAATTCGTGAATTAACACTCAAGCAGTTGGAGAGTGGTGGCTCCTAGAATGAAAAAAAGAATTCAAATCAAGGCAGAAGAGTAGGGACCGCTCAAGGGACCTAATGATTGCTCAAGACATCTCAAGATTGCTAGAGCGGCCTAAAAGTGACCTAGAGGGCAATCTTCACTGCCCACTTGTTCAACATTTTTTGATTTTATCCCGAAGTGTTCAGAGACTACTCTAGCGCAAGTTAGCAAATATAGGACGGTCCCTATTTGTTTTTAAATTAGAAACTAAGCAAAACTTATCCCTTTGAGCAAAAAAGAGTGTTGCTTAAGTGGGGTTCAATTAATTACTCAATTCTATGTTTTCAAAACACATTTAAAGTTTAGAAAAATATTTCTAAAAAAACAATTAAGATTCATTAACAGAACAATGAGGTTGTACCAGTACGATAGCGCCTTCTGTCTGCAATGAACTAGTACAAATGAAGTTATACTGATAGAAGTATATTTTATCACGATAGAACCAGTAAAAAGCTAGAGAGAACAGTGGAGGAACTGTTTTGCTAGAACCAACAAATTCTTCAACTTCTTACCACCCAGTAACAACCAGAGAAAGACCTATCCCAGATCCAGGAACATGAAGATGATAATCATGAAAATGAAGAACAGAGCCAAAACGAAGTTATTCGACCACATATCAATAACCGATGGGAACGGAAGTTCCAAGAGGTCAATGACAAGCTGGGTAAAGTCTTAAACACAATGAAAGCTTGGGTCCCAAAGGTCATAAAACATTGGTTCAGCACACAAAGTTGCCTTGCATTCCAGATGTGTCAAATTATCCTCTCTTAGAGAGATTCAAAATGCCTGCAATCAAAAGTTTTGATGGATTAAAAGACTCACTTGATCACTTGGAGACTTACAAGTCTCTGATGATACTCCTTAGTGTCCCAGACCAGATCATGTGCAAAGCCTTTGCAACAACCCTTAAGGGGACTACAAGGCACTGGTTTAACAAGCTGAAATCTAACTCCTTCAGTTCCTTCGAAAAACTTAGTACATCCTTCATTTCACACTTTATTGGGGGGCAGAGAACTCAAGAGGCCACTCAATTACCTCCTAAACATAAAGCAAACCAAGAATCATACATTTAGAACTTTTGTCAATAGATTCATCACAAGGTCACTTCAAAGCAAAATGGGAGCAATGAAAATCCCCAAGGATCACCTCTCTTAGATCCATAGACTGGGAAACTATAACCCTTCCCTTGAATTGAAGACTACCACCAGTGTGAATGGCCTAGCCCTTGTCAACCATACCCGATTGTACCTGATCCCTAATGAACAATATCTTCGTATTCTGCTCCTTTTATTTTTATTTTTTTTCTTCGTATTCTGCTCCTAGGACTCGATCATCCTGCTCGATAAGGAAGGCATAGCCACTAGACTTTTCAAAGTGGCCTAAGTCTAATCCCTGTAGCGTAGCCTGAACTATCCCACAGTCTTGAGCATCTGTCACTCTCGAGAAGTTATACTAGACAAGACTCCCTGTGACTTCTAACTGAGTGTATTAGCCACCACATTTGCTTTACTAGGATGGTAATACAAAGTGAAGTCATAATCCTCTAGGTACTCCATCCACATACACTGCCTCATGTTGAGGTCACACTATGTGAAGATGTATTTCAGACTCTTGTGATCTAAAACTACCTCAAACTACTCTTTATACAAATAATGGTGCTATGCCTTCAAGACAAAGACAACAGTTACCAATTCCATGTCGTGTATGGGGTAGTTCTGCTCGCGGCTCTTTAACTGCCATAAACCATAAGCTACCACCCTCCCGGACTATATCTGAACACATATAAGTTCATCCTCTGAGGCATCACAATAGACTGTGTACCTCTGGCCCCCCTCCGAGACAATCAAAATAGTAGTTGAAGTCAACTGTGGCTTCAGCTCTTTGAATGCTCTCTCATATGAGTCATCCCACTGAAATCTAACCTCTTTCCTAGTCAACCTAGTCATAGGCACAGCTAGCGGTAATAAGTCCTCAATGAACCTTCAATATGCCAATTCTAAGAAACTACGCGTCTCAAAGACTAACTTAGACCTCTCCTAACTCATAATTGCCTCAAACTTATTCGGGTCCACTGACTCACCCGAAGCAAACACCACGTGTCCTAGAAACTTCATCTCAGTCAGCCAAAACTCACATTTGCTTAACTTGGCATGTAATTGATGGTCTCTCAAGGTCTGGAGAATGATTTTCAAGTGACCCTCATGCTCCTCCTTAGACTTGGAGTAGATCAGAATGTCATCAACAAAAACTACGACAAATTGATCTAAATAGGTTTGGAACACCCTATGCATAAGATCCATGAATGTTGTCAGGGCATTTGTCAAGCTGAAGGATATAACTGTAAACTCGAAATATTTGTATCGTGTCCTGAATGACGTCTTAGGGATATCAGCCTCCCAAATCTTCAGCTGATGGTCCCATACATAGATCTATCTTGTAGTAGACTCGTGCCCCTCTCAGTTTATCAAAAAGATCATTGATCCTCGTCAGTGGGTACTTATTCTTGATAATAACTCAATTCAACTATCGGTAGTCAATACATAGCCTAAGGGTCTTATCCTTCTTCTTGAAAAATAACACCGGAGCACCCCAAAGTGAGGTACTCGGCCTAATAAAGTTGTTATCTAATAGCTCTTGTAACTGGATCGTTAGTTCTTGCAACTCCGCAGGTATCACCCTATACGGTATCATAGAGCTAGGGAATACACTGAGCTTTAACTCAATGGTGAAGTCTACATCCTGATGTGAAGGCAATCCCGGTAACTTGTCTTAAAAAGTATCAACATACTCGTAAACTATCCGAAGTAGACCCAACTCCTGTCTCACCTTGTCTTCAAGTGTAAGGCTCGCAAACCAACCCATCAACTATCCATGCCAATGAGAGTCATACACGACTTGGGATAAAGCATTGTACTTTTCTCTCTAAAACTTGAAACAGACACCCTTTGGTGTATAAGTAGTGGCCCTCTTCCAATCACAATCAATGACGACTCTATATGCCACCAACCAATCTATCTCAAGAATAACATCAAACTCTAACATGTCAATTACCCTAAGGTCCACCATGAGTTGAATCCCTAAGATCTCTAACTCACAACCCCGACATATCTTATTAATGCAAATTCTAACTTATAGGGGAGAATTTACATGCAATGGTTCTTCTAAGGCTTCAACCTCTAAATCTAAATCTTTCACACAAGATGCAGTAATGAATGAATGAATGAATGAGATATACCCGAATCAAATAACACTCGTACCCAAAACTAGAGAGTAAAAATGTACCATGAATCACTGACTGATCCTCTGGTTCAGTCTAGGTGTGATAACGAAGATTTGGCCCTGGGTCCCTGAAGTCTTTGACTGCAAGCCTTGTCCTCGGCCTCGGCCTACAACCTGACTCATCTGGCCTGATTATAGAGTCCCCGCACGTGAAGCAGTAGGAACCTGCCTTGTAGCTTGATACTAATGTTGGTTCCCTTGGCCCATGGTAGGCTAGGAAGGAGTGAAAAATGTCTGCATAGGTCCCACTAATGATTGGGACTAAGAAGCCCCGTAACTCTGGGATCCTTGTCCCAAAGGACAATCCCTCCTTAGGTGACCAGGCTAATTACACAAATAACATGCCTTTTGGCCTCCTGGGTACATCCCCTTGAGGTTTTTCCCTCCTTGAAAAAATTGACTATGGCCTTGGCCTTGATAACCTCAGTCTTGCCCCTAAGATCCTTATGGTGTAGAGGTCTTCTGTTTATTTTCCAAACTTGTGTTAGATGATTGACTCTGTCCTTAGCACCAGCCTCTTGGATGCTCTTAACGTCGTCTACCTCCCTCTCAATAGCCATGGCTATCTCGACCATTGAGTCTAGATTTTGTAAGCGATGGCCCACAATCTTTCCTCAGATAGACAACTTCAAGCCATCCTCAAATCTTTTCACTTTGGCCAAGTTTGTGGCCACGTAATCATTGGCAAAACAAAGCTACCTCGGTGAACTTCACCACTTATTGCATCACCGTCATTGTCCCTTGGTTTAGGTCTACAAATTCATGGGTTTTCACTTGCCGAAGAGTCGATGGAAAATACTTGCCCATGAAAAGCTCACGGAATGTTTCCCAAGTCATTGCCTCAATATTCTTTGAGACCTTCCCCCAATTCCACCATAGATTGGCCTCTCCCTCAAGTTGGAACGTTGCTAATCTTATCTTAGTAGCATCTGATGTGATCTCTATAGTCTTCAAGATCTTATCCACTTGTTGGAACCAATGATCGGCCACCATTAGATCCATTCCTCCCATAAAAGTTGGTGGCATATGTGCCTTAAACTTCTAGAAGTTGCTTGAGCCTTTGTAACCTATGTTGGCGTTGGTTTGTGAAAAAGTAGTCATCATTGCACCATAGCCTCCATGAAGACTTGTTAATCAAAGGCTCGTGGTGGTGTTTGGTTGTTCCGTTCAGCCCTTCGACCGTTGCGATGTCCTCTTCCTCTATTTACCATATATATACACATAACATAGCAATAAACCACTAACTTAGTATCCCAAAGTTAGGGATCAAAGTTAAAATATTAGAAATTTTCCTCTTGTCTCACTGATAAAAGGTATGCCACCTACCAATAGATGCCCAAACCATAAACTTTCTCATTCTTTCCTTTTTTTTCAACCCGAAGGTTATGTTTTATAAACCTAGTATCTCATTTTCATACACATTTAATCATGCATATAATCTCATATCACACAACATGTAGCATTTAATGCACATAACATGTAATTCATAATGAATGTCATGGTTAACCCAATATACCCTCAAGTCCCAAGATAATCGAAAATCTAAGCTCTGATACCAAGCTATGACGCCCCAAAATACAAGGGGTCTTTTCTTAACTCATTGATCACCCATCAACCCGCAGAATACCTGTGAATATCGTATAACCCAATATCACATCGTTACACCTCATTCACCGGGATCATAACAAAACGGAATTTAAGTAGAGTCTCCTTTGCACGGGAGCTCTACCCAATACATAACATGTGCATACATCAATCATATGACCATTCTAAAGTCCACATCCCAAAGTCTAGGACTTAAAATTTAACTATACATCTTTTCCAAAGAAAAGAACTCAAAATGTGAAGGCTCACAAGCGTTGAAATTCAAAAATTAAATTTCGAGAAACCGGTACCTCTGATAAGGAGTACCAGTAACTGAGCCCTCTAGAAGCCAGGTACCGGTACCTATAAAACTTGGTACTGATAGCCCACTGTCAGCGGGGTACCGATACTTATGAGCATAGGTACCAGTACCTAATCCCATACCTGGGGTCTAGATTTCCCAGATTTCAACTTTTAACCTTACAAACTCATACAGCATCCATTCAAAATGAGATTACGTATCCAAACATAAAGTACTCTTACAAGCCCTTACCAAAATACAAGTTTTTTCTTATAATATGTACAAGACCAAAAGATAATATTTATACAAGGGTCTTCAATTCCAAAACCTAATGCCACAAACCGACTCTATCGTCCATACAGACCCAAGTGAGGGCCATCCACTGGAGCCTGTCTAACACCTGAAATGTATTCTCATAAAAGGAGAGTCACGCTCAATAGGATATATCCTAAGGAGGTCACTCCCAACCTAGATGCATATGAAATATCACATGCAAATCCTCATATCAAGCACCATCCAAACACATACTTTTCATAAATGAATGCTACAATTCAATGTCATGCCATGAGATGAGAACTCACGCATGCAATGCAAACTCGATCCCTACCGGCTCCCATAACACATGTTATGTCAGGCGTATGCATCCGGGGATTCCAAGCCTCATCCATTGATATTAGACATCCAATGACTAGGTAGGAAATTTATGGATTTCACACCAAGGGACTACCAAATCCACACGGCATTCGAGGGCATCTCACCTTAGGTTTCGAGTTAACCTACACGTTTTTCTAGAATTTCACCGATAGACAAGTGAGTGAACCAAGTAACTGGGCCTTGCACCCGAGGGAAAATCTATCCCTTCTTACTATACCCGACACGTATTGTCAATACAAACCCGTGGAACTCAGTTGAACCTAGGTTCAATTTCTTCGAGCCCACGTATCAATCCACCAAGGATGGTGTGTGATAAAAAAAACATGCATACACACCCACCCTCATGTCGAGTGCCCACGAATGCAATGCTACCCGTGGATATGCAAATATAATGCACATTCATATCATCGTGTTTATCATATCATAAAGTATACAATAAACATGTCTATTCTTCACAACCATTCTCAAGCATATCACATGTAATTTCAATCAAATTAACATACTTGAATTTATAAGCATTTTATCAAACACTTAGTAGGCAAAAATATGTAAACACATAGCATGCCCAAATAATCCATTTCATCAATTCCAAATCAAGCAGTTACATCAAACTCAAATCAAACATGAATTGGTTTTAACATATTTTCATACCCAGTTTCCATATCCTAGCTACACTAGGTGTGAGCTAATACATGAAAATTCATCTCTATCCCCCTACCATTTCATATCACAATCCTAGGTTGGAAATAGATCTAGATAGGAGGGAACCCTAGCTCTTATAGCGTAAGCCCGCATAATATAAGTCCCAAGAACCCTAAATCAAGCCTTCTAAGCTTTAGCCTGAAATTCCCGGCTTTTAGATTTTGGAGAAAAGTACAATCTTTGGTATGGTTGCATAGCTCTTGTTGCATAGTGCGACTTCAACTCTTGGTCTTTAACTCTTGCTCCGATACGATCGAACGGTCGGATCTATGTGGATCTAACAAGGAAGGTGGAAGAAGTTTGGAGAATTTCTCCTTTCTCTCTCTCTCTCTCTCTCTCTCTAGTGGAAGTGCAGGCAAGGGAAAAATCATATTTTTTCCCCTTTAAATACCCTTTAAATGTTTGGCTCACCATGCGTCAATTGGTCCAATTTTATCCCGAATGAATTAAATCTTGTTTTGTATTAAGTTTAGTATATTTTTATTGAACTAAATTTAAATTATTTTTTGGATTTCGTGAATAAAATCTGATCGCATTTATTTTAATTGCATGACATCCGATCGTATCATAAAACGCAAAAAATTTAACTGTCTTCGAATTCAACAAAAATTGACTGGGTAACTAGATTTTGTGATAAGAATCCAACGGTGAGGTCCGTTTTGTCATCCAAGCTCTATAAAAATTTGAGTTTTTAACCCGTGCCGTAACAACTAATTACCGTTTTGCCCATTTTAAGTAAGTTTTACTTTTTCTAGGTTTTACAAACTATCTCATGTCTCGAATTGTTATACTAGTACACTTTGTGTATTAAATAGGACCATTATTGAGGTTATTTTATTTTTACTGAATATATAAAAAAATATATACCTCATTGTTATTATGATTTCTTAACCTCTTAATCCTGAGATATTTAATTGACACATGCATATAATGATTGTTACTTTAATTCATCAAAGAGTGAGATTCATATTTTGAGTCAACAAACTCGATAAATTGGGAGATGACAATATTTGTATGGTAAAAATTAATTATTAAAGAAACCCCGTCTCGAAATTAAAATGGGTTGATGATGTCCTATTGAAGAAATTCATAAGTTTTGTACATGTCAAACCCCGCAAGTGAATTTAATTATCCGACATGACAAATAAGTTGAGTGAAAAGATCTTAAGGATAAAAAAAAGTCACTTAAATATAATTATCGTAATTTAATTGATTAAAGAACATCTATAATCTTAAACGTGTGGAGGTTATTACATATATAATAACAAGGAACTCAAAATATAATTTTGAAATAAGGTCCGGGAGATCAATAATAAGTTTTTAGTGGACTAATTTATTATTAATGGATCATAAGATGTTTGTTCTGGGTTGGACATAAGATTCCTAAGCCTATTGAAAGCCTGACAACTATTTCTCAATAAGGTCTCTACTGTAGACTATAAATAAACACACTCCTTGGTTCTCTAAAACACAGACTTTACATTCACGTTTAAAAGAGACAGAGAGAGCAAGGGAGAAAATTCAAAGGATTGCAGCCCATGTTGCATTTGAATTTTGGCATGGAATGACATATGGTATAAGATTGTGAAGTTCATTAAGCTAACTGTTTTGATCTACATCTGTCTTCATTCATGTGGGTCTGCTTATCAAAGGTAAACCCTAATTCCACCTTGTAGGGTTAATAGACAAATAAATTTTTTGTCATCAATTATAAGCGTTGTCAACAGATCATGGAACTATCATTCCAACAATGAGATATCTGCATAGACACCTTAGGTGCATGGTGTATTAAATCGTCCATAAGGTGTATCAAGTAAAGCCTCGATATGGTCCTTAAAGAAAGTATTTGATTAAAATTTCAGGCACAAGTCAACACATTGGTTAATTTTTTGTTTGGTTGAAGTTGTCAATGGTACTGATGTGTGGACCTTATGATCCCTAGTACGGAGCATTGATGTTGATTACTTTGTTATGAAGTGAATCGAAATCATCTGGAGTGTGTTATCGGTAAGGATAACACATGTGGAAGGATTCAGTCAAACTCGATAGCAAAAGTGTGAGCATGTAGGTCTATCATCATGATTTGATGTCAATCTGTAATTGATTGCAGATAAACAGTTGGTAAGGACAAAAGTTTTGGTAGCAAAGATAAACATCAACTTGAAAAAATCTCAAGTCATGTCCATGTACGTTCAAGTGGAGCTATAAAATGGTGAACTGTGGTCATGAATGTTGGTGTTTTCCCATGCACCGAAAGAGAGGGGAAGAGAGTGAAATGCAAATTTGAATTGACAACGGTTGGCGGTGGTTATGATACGCAACATACACAATCGTTTGTAACCGTTGTAACTCTTGTTGAAGGCTTGTCTTGGTACCTCTTGATAACCTATAAACAACAGTCTTGATTTCTCAAGAATGGCATTCCAAATACATGTTTCTTAATGCTATATTCATCCACCATGTTATTTTCTCTCTTCTTCATTCTCTCGCTCTCTCCGTAAGTGCGTGTGATAAATAATCTAACAAATTTTTTCCACCATTTGTATATACATTTGGGACCATAAAAAAACGTCATTTTAAATGATGAGATTGAGTATTTGGTATAAAACTCTCTTCCAACAGAACTAATAAGAACAAACTCTCTTCCAACAATAATAATAGGATACAACCTACCTGGGCACTAAGGCAAAACTGAAGGGATGCAGCTGCCTTATGCGCCAACCCAACAAAACAAATCAATCCTTATTGTTAGCCAAAATGAATATACACAACTTGTTGTCTTTATATCTCTATGCTTCGACTCTTCTAAAATATTTTTGTGATTGAGAATCCTTTTTTTTCCCATTCCCCTTCCTCAAGCTTGGCTTCTTTAAAAACAAAAAAGTATACAAGAAAAACATTTAGACAAGCTCAAGACAAATCAAGAATAGCTTTTTTTTCTTATCCCAATCACTCCCTCCCTATAATTTAGAGTAAACAAAAAGTAACTACCTATATGAGTGTCTGGGAGAGAGCGAGCGAGAGAGAGAGAGAGAGAGAGACTTAAATAGTGAAATCAAATCAGAAATGGAAGAATATAGAGGAATTATTTTTGGTTTCTACTCTACTCTTTCTGCAGAGAGCATTCTAGAGATAAAACAAACATATAAGGACTAGAGAGGGAGGTATTATGTGGAGAAAGAGAGAGAGAAGGTTGGGATGGGTGTTGTATCTAGGGAAAATTACTAGTAAGTATTACTTTTCATCTCAAACATACATTAAGTCATATCATTTTTTTTTATATCAATGAATTTCTACTCTTGGTAATTTATTTGAATGAAGTTCTAAATTCCATAAATACTATATTTTATTTCAGTTATATCCTACTCTTGACAAATATTGACACCCAAGGTATTGGTGATATAACATTAGCCTTCTTCTATTCATACATATTCCAACTTCTTGTGTTTTAAATTATGTATTTTCTTCTTGCTACTTTTATGAAAAATTTAATTACTAATAATTTGTAGAATTTCCATTATGGGATGCAATAGAAGGCTTTGAACCTTATATACTCTCGATGGAGAAAAGGTTCTGTAAGATCATGTATTTTTAATTAATTAATTTGGTGAAGTCTATGTAAATCTCAACCAAATTCTATGGTCATCAAGCTTCAAAGATCAAGATCCATAAGCGACAAAGGAAGGAAAGGAGATCAAGCTACTATGCTGCATCAAGACTACACCGATGCACCTTCAAGCTGAACACAAGGGTAATAACCTTAGAGACCTATATCTCTTGGTTTAATTTTAGACTTAGGATGATTAAGATGAACAAAATAGATTTGGAATATCTGAAAAATGACTCCTAGGATTTTTTGTTGAAAATACTTTCTAAACCTTAAATTTGTTTTGAAAAAGATGGTTTGATTCATTTATCAAACCTACCCTAGTTGAGCAACACCATTTAGTGCTCATTAGGTCAAGTTTTTGCATTGTTAGACAAAACTGAAGAAACCAGGGAGATCGATTGATGGCCACCCTATGACCACCCTACCACCGATCGAGCAATCTGTAGTCTAGAATGACTTATCTTTCACTCCAATAAACACCTCCCTATGATCGTCCTCTCACTGCTCGAGTGGTCGATGCAAATATGTGTTTTCTTCATCTCCAAGACAAACTCTATTTTGTGTCCTATATATATGGGGCTATGTCTTAAACTGAGGGAAAGCCTTTATGAGCTATAATAGACCAAACATCCTTATCGAGTGCATCAAGAACAACCGTAGATCCCTAAGACCAAAGGTCCACCCTCTTGATTCTCCCATTCAATCTCACACATTAAAGAAGAAGATTTTTCTTGGTGTCAATCAAAACCCACTGGGAGAGCGTGCATATCGAAGTCTTGAATGTAAAGCCTTGAAAATTACTCGAGGCCTAAATAAACCTTGCAAAGGGGTGTTAAAGTGAAGCTAGTTATAACGTCGAAGAGGGACTTTAGGCGAAGAGATCTACGAATGAAAGGAGCATCTAGACATGTGGATTAGTTGAGGTATAAGAATCGAGTATTTATATATTGACTTTGGGTTTAGTGGATTAGGCTTTGTAAACTAAGAAGGTTCCCTACAGTTTTTCCCGAGAAGAGTTTCTATGTCAACAAATTGCATGTGTTCTTTATTGCTTTAATTTACTTGTACAATTGCAATGTTCTACACATGTGTACCATATGTTTGATGAATTGATTGTCTATCTTTCAAGTCATTAATAGTGTTTTGTGTGATTGTGGTTTTGGTTGGGATCAAAGGAGAGATTGTGGATTGATTGGTGTTGATTGCATATTCATTGATTCATTCACACTCTTAATGGGTTGTTCATGTTAAAAGGGGTTCTTCCTTAAATTGTCATAGCTTGGCGAAAAGAGGTAATTTTGGTAGAGTTAGATTAAATTTGGAGGTCATCTGAGCTTAATTTTAAATTAACCTATTCAGCCCCCTTATAGGTCTAAGGTGCAATTCCTCATGTATAATTGAGTAGAAAGATCCTACATGTGAAGTGTCATATTTTCCCCACAATTAGTATCAGAGGAAGATTTTCTTGAATTACATTTAGTATAGGCATTCATTGCATATTTGCCTAATTGACCTAGTTTTGTGATTTTTGATTCATTATAACTATCGGTTGGTTGTTAACGAAGTCTAAAAAAGAAGAAGGTTCAATAGCATGACCACCGCTCTTTGATGGTACAAACTATGCAAATTGAAAAGCTAGAATGAGGGCATTTCTAAAATCGATTGATGAGCATGTTTAGATGTATGTGCTAGAGGGTTAGAGCCCTCCAATGGCCACCACACCGGTTGAAGGTGTTGAAGCCGTTGTTGAACCAAAATCTCCAAAGACTTGGTCTAAAACCAAGTACAAGACTGTGGGGGTGACACTCAAAAGGCTTGAATGCGATATTCAATGTCGTGACACTTGACAAGTTTTGAAGGATCTCCAATTTTGAGACTTCCAAATAGGCATGGGACATCTTACAAGTTTGTTACGATGGAACACCTTTAGTGAAGATGTCTCGTCTCCAAAGGTACACCTCTCAATTTTAGGCTTTGAAGATGCAAGAAGATGAAAATTTTAACGATTTCTATGTAGATTGTGCAATAATGCAAATTTATCATTCACATTAGGCACCAAGTATAATGACTCCGTGATTTAATGAAAAATATTGAGATCTCAACCAAAGAGGTTTCATACTAAGTTGACGACCTTTGAAACTAGAGTCAAGTTGGAGATGGTGTCGATAGAAGACCTAGTTGGGTCTATTTTGACTTTCAAGATGAATCTCCAACCACCCAAGAAACTGAGGGACATGATATTAAAGTCAATACGAGAAGATGGAGATGAATCCAAGTCACCTTGTTTGGGAAAATAGGATTTAGCCCAATTTGAGAGAAAGTTTAGGAAGTATCAAGGCTAGAGAAGTTGAGTCCTTAGGGTCGAAAGGAAAGATGAGTGGACCTAAATTTTTCAAGGAAGAAGGAGAACATAAAGGGAAAAGTAAAAAAGGGCAAGGACCTTAATGCTACAAGTGTCAAGGGTTTGGACACATGCCTTAATTGGAAGAAGAAAGATTTGCCCACAGAAAGGAGAGAAAGTGATTTCGAGTTGACAACGAGTGAGGATACTTTCTCTAAAAAATATGAGGAAGAGTTCAAGACTTTATAAGGCTCACACTCCTCCCCCCCCCCCCCCCCCCCCC
>CAUOFW020005525.1:352061-380541 GCA_963454935.2 Ilex paraguariensis
CAACAATCTTGATTCTTCTATTTAACCTTATACATTGAAGAAGAAGATCTTGCTTAGTGTCAACCAAAACCCACATAGAGAGTGTGCAAACCAAGGCTTTGGGTGTGAAGCCTTGAAGATTGCTTGAGGCCAAAACGAATCGTGCGGTAGAAAGTTCAAGTAAAGCTAGCCATAACATCGAAGATGGAATTTTGGCAGAGAAATTTATGAAGAAAATGAGCATCTAGCCATGTAGATTGGTTGAAGTATAAGACTTGAGTACTTGTAGATTGACTTTGAGTTTAGTGGATTATGCTTTTGTGAACTAAGAAAGTTTCCCGCGATTTTTCTCAAGAAGGGTTTCCCAGTCAACAAATTGCATGTGTTCTTTATTGTTTTAATTTGCTTGTATACTTGCAATGTTGCACACACGCGCACTATGTGTTTGATGAATTGATTGTTTATTGTTCAAGTCATTAATAGTGGGTTTGGCTGAGTATGGCTTTGGTTGGGATCAAAAGGAGATTATGAATTGGTTGGTGTTGATTGCATATTTATTCATCCATTTACACTTTTAATGGGTTGTTCTAGGACTGTCAAAATTCGACACGACACGATTAACCAATATAAATCGACACGAATTAAGCGAGTTTGGATGAGATCTTAATGGGTTTGGGTGGTAAACGGGTTGACCCGTCAAAAACGTTTAATAAACGGGTCGTGTTCGGGTGAGACCTGTTAAACCGTTTATCACACGTTTACCCATTTAAATAAAATTAATATAATAATAAATTAATAATTATTTTAAAAAATTAGCCAAAAAAAAAATAAAGAATTCAATACAAAAAAAAAAGTAAAGTAGTAGTTTAAAGACAAATGAGGGGAGATGGAAGCAGTTCATGACAAAGGCAAACCAACCCTTTTTGTTTTTGTCCCACATCGGCAAATGAGGAGAGATGGAGAGGGCTGCCTTGCCTATAAAAGGCAGTGGCCTCTTGCCTTTTTTTTTAGTCTTCAAATCTGATTTTTATGTGAAATTTGTCTAGAAATTTCTCTTTTTTTGAGGTAAATACAATTGATAGTAAAAAAAGTGGTGTATTAAAATTTGTTGATATAATTTTTTTAAAATTAAATGGGTTAATCGAGTCATATCGTGCTAACTTTTTATTAAACTGGTCGTGTTCGTGTTGAAATTTTTCACCCGTTTATTAAACGTGTCATGTACAAGTTTACATATTTTTCACTCGTCATCCGTTTAACCCGACACGTAACCGTCTAACCTGACACGTTTGACACCCCTAGGTTGTTCATGTTAAAAAGGGTTCTCACTTAAATTGTCATACCTTTGCGACAAGAAGCAATTGTGGTAGAGTTAGGTTAAAATTGGAGATCATCTGAACTTAATTTTAAATTAACCTATTCATCCCCCCTCTAAGTTTAGCGTGCAATTCTCGTGTATAATTGAGTGGAAAGATTCTATACGAGAAGTATTATATTTTTCCCACAGTTTCAAGACAAGAACTTCAGTACTTTGTACTTTTAGAATCACAATTGAACTGAATATTATTATCTAAACAAAAATTGAGCACTCATATGTCTATAATATTAGCTTCGCTAAAAATTGAACACTATTTGTAGAAAAAAAAAATAAGTAAATTAACTTATATCAAACTAAGTCACTCTCAAAAAAATATAAAATTGAATTAAATAACAGTTGATACACTATAATGGTGTATCTCGTAACTTTAGTAATTTTTCAACAAGCTAAAAGTGAGAACAAAAGGGCAAAAAAAAAAAATTTCAATCCGTAATTTCCACAAAAAACATGTTATCCTTGTTGAGTAAGGGAACAAATAGCAATTAAAAGCTTCACTGAGGTGTGCCGCCGGAGTTGTAATAGATTAAGAAGAATGAAAAAGAATAAAAAGGTTTTTGATAACTAAAAGTTAAGAGTAAAATTAGAATATAATAGCATTGGGATTTCATTGGAATAAAACATTAAACAAAGGACTTCATTGATATAAACCTAAAATAATATAATTTAATGGATATTTATTAAAAAAAACTAATATTTATCAATAATTTTTCCTTGTATCTAATGTGTATGGGTAGCTGGTAAGGTGACTGAGGCCAAAAAGAAGACCTAATAAATTCGACGCCAGTAACCAAAGCCGTCAATTCGCATGAATTATGGCCGTGTCCGTTGCATGGATTGCCAGCTGTGCATTATCATTTGGAGACTATGGTTTCTCGACTTCTAGTCACCTTAAATGATGTTTTAAAAATGGTCATTTGAATGGACATTTTTATTCGTGATTTCCTACAATGTGTTGAGATAACGACTCTTTAGATGATTTTGAATGATGAGCTTGAAATAATTAAAAGATTAGGAAAGTGACCGTGAATATATCCAGTTAATCTCTTCCAAAACTCAAGTCAGTCAACATGCAGTCTTTAATGCACAGTGCATTCTTCATTCAAGATTGCGTACTTTAGCTTAGTTTTTTTAGGGTATTTATACCTGGATTTGTAATGGTGGCCCTGAACTTGAGTCTCATCTTAGAGTTTAATAGTTTGTATTCACTTTTTAGCATAATGAGTGTCATTCTGTCTAATCTCATTAANTTTGTAATGGTGGCCCTGAACTTGAGTCTCATCTTAGAGTTTAATAGTTTGTATTCACTTTTTAGCATAATGAGTGTCATTCTGTCTAATCTCATTAAGACTATTTTGTCTGGACAAATGGATCTCTTCTCAGGAAACGCCGAGCATTCATGATTCGATGCATGGTCATTAAATGCTTCACGCCGGCACTCAAAACTTACGCTCGAGCTTTCATGAGGAGGAAACTAATACTCTCGGGATCCACCAAGATCTTCATGTCGGCATGGTGACCATTAATGTCTTGTAATAATGATTATCTCCATAATTTTTGAGGATCTAGACAATCATTAATAGTCTGTCAAATCAATCTAAACTCACATTAAAGAACTGTTAGGTCTCATTTAATGTTGGGTTTCAAGGGGCATATTCAACCACATTTGTAATAACTTATCATTAAAGAACTGTTAGGTCTCATTTAATGTTGAGTTTCAAGGGGCATATTCAACCCCATTTGTAATAACTTATCAACTCCTCTTTCCGGTGAACTGTGTGCGTTTTGACAATTATGAATGCCAACGTCTTGCTTTTTATTGGCGAGCCGCCTAATGTCCCATCAAGCTCCATAGACAATAAGCCATCCCGTGGGTAAATTTATAAACCGTAAAACTCGTCAATATAACTCATTCTGAGTTCTATGTCAAGGAAGCATAGTTTGCATTTGTAATCACTAGTCCAAAAGAGGTCAATTTTTTTTTTTTTGTTTTGGGGTGGTTAGGTCAATGTTTTTTTCGTTATCAATAATAAAATCACCCAATTCTAAGAATTACAGATTTCCTGTAATTTGATGAGACAAATGAATGCTTGGTGAATCAACCTTTCATGTAAATTAATTCTACAGAGTTACAGGAGAGAATTTAAAGGGGAAAAAAAAGGAATCTACAAGGTGCGAAAAAAATATACAAAACTACAACAACAAAAAGGTGGCAAAAGGCGGCTGACATCGAGTCCCTGATGGCTACCAAAATTTAGTTCTGCATCGGCCAGCCGATACACTTTAGCTGTCTTTTCCCTTTCACTTTTAACATACTTTTCGTTTCTTTGTTCTTTTACATTGTTGCAGACTTCAACTATCTTGTGTGGGTTATGCTGTGTCAAAAAACTCCAATACCTCCATGACTCAGTATATCACAACTCGGAGGAGGCCTGGCTGTGGCTCAGAGTAGTCAAGACCCTCCTCAAGCAGGTAGCGTTGAACGGAAATTGGAAGTCTTGCCGGAGTGCGAGAGCCCCTTGTGTGATGGCCCGTTCCAACACATATATAAACCTGCAGGCGCTGATCGGCTGACCTAGCCACACTCCGCAACATAGTCAGCTCACGTTTCAGGACATGAACAGCTTCACTAACATGTAGCCCATGCAGGTCTATTATCCTCTCCTGCCCTCTCCCATTGTTCTGCATCTCTGGACTAACTGGGTTCCTGTAAAAAAATCAAAAACACTCGAAAGAAAGAAAATGAGCTTGGTAATGGGCGTTTCATGTGACTTAGAAAATTGGGTAAAAAAATTATTCAAAGCACTGTCCATAACAATGGAGATATATATGATCACAGAATATTGCCATTATCTACCCTACTAGGGCATCTCTGTACATTAATGTTGCTTATCATGTGACATGTCAGCATTAACCCTTCAAAATGATGGTGGTGCAGATGCCGGTGACTGCATAAGCATGTAAAAACACATATATATGTCAAACATATAACAGGGTGGAAAGCAGATGGGTGAAAGTGATTAAACAAGTGAAGCTTCTAAATTGCCAGATAATGCTTGGGGTCATTATTAAAGATGTAGTGGAACCCACGCCTAATTCAATTTTGTCAGGTAAAAGGAAAGCAAGACAGAGAATTCCTCCACTGGCATTTTTCTCCAAGTTGCAAGTAGATAGGAGGTTAACGCGGCATGCATTAACTTCCTTCCTGTTTGGACCAAGCCAAATCCTTTTTTTCCTGCTACTCCCAAGAAGGAAGTTAGCTGCATGCCCTATGGATGGTCATATCCTACTCCTAACGAGTTGCTAAGTTTGGCTTTCGGGGCTACCTACTTCAGGAAGAGAAGGGCTGCTCAGATTTTGAACAGAAGGAAGAGGGATAGCAGAGGTTATTTTGGTAAACCGATACAGGAGCTGAGGCTTCCATGTCCTGCTGACGCTCCAAAAAGTCAGGTGTTTCAAAAGAGGCATGGCGCAACAAACCTTTGATGATATATAGACTCTTGAGCTTTCCCATGAGCTGCCTTCATTCGCATGTTGTGCAGCTGCCCTTTCAAGCTCAGTTCCTTGGCCAAAGCCTTGTTGCCAATGAGGTATGCCTGCCGTGCCTGTTCCAATGGACATTCAAAAAAAAACTGTTACATAACCTACCGGGGAAAAGAAAGGGAAAAAAGTGGTTGAATATAAGCTGCCCCACAGGATGAATGCAATAATACTGGCACAAAACTCAAAAAATAAGAATTGAGGTGAGCAAACAAGGCAATTTATCTCGGCAGTAAGGACATTTAAATTAAACTGCTTGATGACCTAATAGTAGATAACGTTAACAATGATATCCTACATATCATAATACGCAATGCAACACGTCTTTACCATTGAATTTCATCAGAGTATGCTTCCCAAGTACTTCTGCAGTTTGCTCCTCAAAAGAGCTCACTTGTTCAAAGTTTAGCTTTTAAACAGTCTAATATCCTTATTGACCAGCTCCGAGATTATGGAAAATGGTGTAAACCTACCAATCTTGGAGTAAGATGTTTTTAAATTTNCTCAAAAGAGCTCACTTGTTCAAAGTTTAGCTTTTAAACAGTCTAATATCCTTATTGACCAGCTCTGAGATTATGGAAAATGGTGTAAACCTACCAATCTTGGAGTAAGATGTTTTTAAATTTTTCTTTGCTTTCCTCCTCCATTTTTTGGGTTCAGGAGAGAAAAAGAAGGAAGAAAAAGACGGGGGAAAAGAGGGGGAGGGGGGAGGAAGAAGCAAGCTTTAAGAACTGTGCAGCATATTTATAGGAACATACCTGTTCAAAATAAACATTACGTAGGCGGGCGTGGTCACGAGCTTCCTCCCGCGTTTCAGAATACATATTTGCTGTGATCCCAACAATGTTAAAGCATATATATGTGCAGAAGGCATTTGTCCCACAATTAAAGGTTTATAAAGCAAGTTAAATTGTTGCCTCAGGAATATTACCCACTGCTTCGCCAGTTTCAAGCCAGACAGGAGCTGCACGAGCTGAACTCCGACTCTGCAACCTCTCACCATAAATGCCCCTCCCCTGACTGCCATTGTTAGAGCTAGCCAAGACATGTGAGCTTCTACTTGAGCCAACACTAACATCTGCAGAACCATTTCGATCATACTTCCACAAATCAGAATCCTGAGAGGCCATTTTCCTGACAGCTGAAGCAAAATCTACAGCCCCTCTGGACAAAATTGACGAGCTCGATTTGAACAAAAGCATGCTGTCCTTTTCAGAAGACCGATAAGGATCAATGCTTTGTTGGAGATCATCTCCAGCACGTTTCTGCACACCATTCTGATCATCAGCCACAGAAAGTGCAGGAAAATCCAGTGCACCAAGATTCGGAGCTGACAAGGCCCTTGAGTTCACATTCTGATTCAAACCATCAACTTGCAGCTACAATCACAGATGAAACATGCTATGACTTATGAGAGCCTCTAGTTAAGAAGATTCAACAAAACACAAAATAATTGGCTTAAAGCAAATAAGATCTGCAAATCACTCATGGAACCATGTATGAGAGTTAGCAAACATTATCTTCTTACCACTAAGGTATGAGAAACAGCTTACCACTCCAAATACAGAAGCCACAAGCCCACAATGATAACAAAATAAATGACTGGCATGCAATGAAGATATGGATATGGATATGTCGATACAACAAAATCTAAAAAAGTAGGATACGGATACGACCAGAATATGTCTATGGTAAAATATATTTCAAATTTTTACTATTATCTACCGATTTAATAATTATATATTTTGGTAATTCATTAACATAATAAGCAAAATTGACATTTTTTCTTTAGCTTCAAAAAAGTATATATCGTATCGTTATGGTATATTCATAAAGTGAAGTGACTAATTAAAATAATCAAAACTAATACTACTTANCAAAATTGACATTTTTTCTTTAGCTTCAAAAAAGTATATATCGTATCGTGATGGTATATTCATAAAGTGAAGTGACTAATTAAAATAATCAAAACTAATACTACTTAATTGGTTTGATTAGAAGTATTTGTTGTTAAAAGTATAAATATATTCATTTTATGCTCTTCTAACAAGTCATAGTAGATCAAACCTAAAAAAACTCGTGTCTTCAAAGTCACATGAATTTTTTTTGATGTTTTGTATAGTATGTGAATTGGAAAGAAGATGTTTAAAGATTAAATTCAAAAATTATTCATATTGCTCATTTACAAAAGTATCCGCTAAGTATCCAAATAATTTATTATTATCGGATAAGTAGAAGGTATATCAGATATGTATCCTTGAGTATTCGACGGGAATCGTATTCGATACGGTATTCAATACAGGTATGTTGACCTCAACGAAGTATTCATATTTCATAGCCGACATAGGGGTGCAACTCGGGCGGGTTGGACAGTCAATCCTAGCCCAACCCTAGGTATATAATCTTCAATCCTAGCCCTAACCCTAACACTACCTCGAGTTGAAGAACTCAACCTGAGTATTACCCGAGTTTAATTCGGGCGGGCTCGGGTTGAATTCGGTTTAATGATTTCGGGCTGATTTCAGGTTACTTTACGGGTTCAATTCGGGTTGAGTTCGGGTAGAACCCAAAATATGTTTGTTGTTCTAAACCTAATACATATATTACATAATATTCACATAAATTAACAATCAATAACTTCAACCAAGTTTTTAACATAAAAACCATAATCAGAGCATAAAAATCATTGTCACCGGTCCACTACGAGAGAGACAGAGAGAGGGGGAAATAATTACAAATTTATAAAACATAATTCATATATTNCCATTGCCACCGGTCCACTACGAGAGAGACAGAGAGAGGGGGGAATAATTACAAATTTATAAAACATAATCCATATATTTCATTCATAACAGTGNTCATTGTCACCGGTCCACTACGAGAGAGACAGAGAGAGGGGGAAATAATTACAAATTTATAAAACATAATTCATATATTTCATTCATAACAGTGCACGATTATTGATCATCTACTTTCACACCAAAAATGAAAAATCAGTGCTAATGCTTTATATATCTATATAATTTTTTTTTAATTTATCGGGTTCGGGTTGAACCCGTAAACCCGAGGCCTTAACCCGAGCCCAACCCAATTAAAAAACCTTGCTCAAGCCCTAATTTTTTCGGGTTAGGCTCGGGTTGCCCAACCTAAGTTGCACCCCTAAGCTGACATGACATAATTCTCAACAAAGAGAAAATTGTTGGCCTGCAAAGCAACCTAAGAGGGGAAATGAATTAGGTTTTATAATTATTGCCCAATTTAAAATCTCAATTTCACTATTTGTGAAATTGATAAATATGGATTACTAGATGTTGGTTAGATAGTAAGAGTGATGGTGTGTGTATAAGCAATAAACACAAATCAAAGTAAAGACGTAAGTAGAATGCAAACACAAGGATGTATAGAGGTTCGTCCCCAACTCTTGACCTGCGTCCTCTCTTTCGTCTCGACTTGGAGGTTCCCTTTTTCTCTTTCTCTTCAATGGGGTGAGATCAAAACCCTTACACTTCTCTTCCTTGAGTACAAGATGATATTCCTCACTATAGTATGTCACTTAAGAAGACAACAATCAATCCTCTCTCTTACTTTACAAAGACTCTTCTCTCAAATTAAGAATGGAAGTAAGAAGAAGAAATTCAACACTTTAAATCTATTTACAATGCAATAAATCACTCAAGTTTCTAGCTTATAAATACAAGGTAACAAAAGTTCTCCCCAAAGCATTGAAGACCCCTAGTTATACTTGGAAGTCAAAGTATTTTGAATATCTGCCAAAAGTAGCCGTCAAACCGGTATGCCGGTTCCCCATCTAACATACCGGATCAGCATATGTTGAGTGTTGAAATCTCTACCACTTCATCATCCAGCATGCCAGACACATGCAGAGCATGCCGGTTCACTTTGCAAGGCAAAGTACTGGGAGCATTTGTACCTGCTGCTTCAACATCCGGCATGTCGGACATATGCAAAGCATGCTGGTTCAGCAAAGTACTGGAAAATTTGTGTCTGCCACTTCAACATCCGGCATAACGAACTGTCATTTGTCTTTCCTCTTCTTTTTCTTTCTTGTAAATCTTTCATATAATTAAACTACACATCTAATATACACATTAGATCATAGTGTAGATGTTTGATCATCATCAAAACCATGCTTAAGCAACCAATGGGTTAACAAAAATAACCAAGAGGAGCACAATGGTGTATATGAGGTGTCCCACACAGAATCTTTAAACGCTTCTGCCAGACCACATCAAAAACAAATTTCATCATGTGAGGTTTTCCATCACAACCTCCCCATATAGGTCACCAGTCTAGGAAACACGGAGCTAATGTTAAGAAGTACAGTTGTCCTGAGTCACCCAAATATGCATCAGAGGGATTGCTCTCCACAGGTAACATCAAACACAGCATCCAACCAGTCAGAACGGCATTTTACAAAATGAGACAACAATTTCTAGTCATTTATAATTGTGAGACGATCTAGTTTCTATGTCATTACATAGACACAATAATTGCAAGAACTTTTCTGACTGAACAACTTAAAAGCACATCACTCTTTCCTTCTTTATAGATGATCACAATAAGTGAGAAATATAATATTTCATCTTTAATGATGTCAAAGTGTGTGCTAGAGAGAGAGAGAGAGAGCGTAAATATTACTAAAAGAGTTAGCATGTAGTTATTACAAAGATGTCAAACACCTATATATTATAGCACTCCCCCTCAATATAGTAAATATATATCATAATTCTAGCTTGGAACAAATATCCTTTAATTGAGAACTACTTAATGACTTAGTAAGCATACCAAAAATTGATTCTCAAATTTGACNAGCGTAAATATTACTAAAAGAGTTAGCATGTAGTTATTACAAAGATGTCAAACACCTATATATTCTAGCACTCCCCCTCAATATAGTAAATATATATCATAATTCTAGCTTGGAACAAATATCTTTTAATTGAGAACTACTTAATGACTTAGTAAGCATACCAAAAATTGATTCTCAAATTTGACAATGGTGTGATAATGTCTCCATGCAACACTTTTTCTCAAACAAAGTGATAATCAACTTCAATGGGCTTAGTTCGCTCATGAAATACAGGATTAGAAGCAATATGAACGACGACTTGATTATCACAAAATAACTTCGTTGGAATCTTAGTTGAAAAATCAATTTCCTTAAGGAAATGTTATAACCATGTTAACTCACCACACGTGAGTCATTGCCCAGGACTCGACTTCTGCATTAGATCGTACCAACACTATCGACTTCTTACTCTTCCTCGTGTAACCAAATTACCTCCTAAAAAAGTACAATATTCCTTAGTCAACGATCAAAATATCATTTTGAAACGGTCGAAACATCTAAAACGTTTTCATTTCCTAGGAGACCGAAACGAGTCAGTAATGGAATCGAAATTCTAATACTTCGAGGTATTCCATAATATTTTAAAATATTTTGTTATATTTCAATACATTTGCACAATTATTTCGATCAAAGTATTTCAAGATATTTTGGTATATTTTGACCGATATTTTAAAAAAATAATTTTTCAATTTTTTTATTTTTTTATTCTGTTTTTGAAACAGGGCGAAACGTTTCCGAAACACATCGAAATGTTTCTATTTTCTAGGTGACCGAAACAATGCACCAAAACGAAATTTTGATCCTTAGCCGTAGTAAATCGTCTATTTAAGGAGGAACCAACCCAATCAGCATCTATGAACCCTTCCAACCGAAAGTGTTCATGCAATTGATACAACAATCTAAGTCTGGGAGCTCCTTTGAGATATCTGATGATACGAATAACAACATCCCAAATAGTAATTGGAGAACTTTCGTAAATGACTCACTACACTTCCTCCATATGATATATCTGCTTGAGTAATAGTGAGATAATCCAATTTCCCAAAAAAGTTGATGACACCATCCGAGATCAAAGAAACATCCACCTTCATGCACCAAGAGTTTATGATTTGGATCCATAGATAAGCTAATGCCCTATTTAGATCTAGGAACTTCGATACCAAGAAAGCAAAAAATTTTGCTCAGATCATTGGTATGAACCATTTCAACTTAGCAATACCTACAAAGTCATTGCCTATAATCACAATATCGCCAACATAAATCTACGAGGAGAATATTACCTGCACCTGTACATAAGTGAAATACAACACTGCAGCTGAAAACTTTCCAGCCCACGCTCGTGGGGACTGTTGCAGCCCAGATACTCCCCTAGAACAACAAACCTAGGTAGTTGCTCCATATAGACCTCTTCCGCTAAGTCAACATGTAAAAAAGTATTCTTAACATCCAACTGAAATAAGGATCAATCAAGATTAGTTGTAATAGAAATCAAAACACGAACAAAAGAGATATTGACAACCAAAGAAATAGTCTTCACATAGTCAACACCATAGGTTTGAGTACACCCTCAGCCAGACGAGCTTTGAAACAATCTACATAACCATTAGGATGAGATTTGATGGTGTATGCCCATTGGCACCCAACAACCTAATTGCCTAGAGGAAATGAGATCCCAAGTATACTTGTCATGTAGAGCAATGCATCTGTTCTTACCTTAACTTTCCTACAACTCGGGTCAAATAAGGTAGCTGATACAATATTAGGGACAGGCATAGTAGATAACTAAGAGGAAAAACAAGAAAACAAGAAAACAAAAAACATAACAAACAATTAGAAACAAAGTTGACAATAGGATGGTGAGTAACAAAGGAATGAGTCCATTGGCAATGGGTAGAGAATCAGATGTAACTGAAGTAGAGGGATCCGAAGACGAGGAGGAAGCTGACAGTGGAGTAGAAGCATGTCCAGATGGCCTCGACCCATGAGAGTAAATTCGTAAGGACATGGTAGAATGCATAAAAGGAGACACTGACATGGGGGTTGACTCCGGAATTGAGGAGATCAAAATGGGAGCTGGTAGAAGAAGTAAAACAAGCAAGGAGGAAAACTCACGATAACAAACAAGAGAAACGGGTAGAACAGAGTGTTACTTTCCTATTATGTCGCCTTTGATCGTTCTACTTTCCTATTATGGTCTACTTTCTTAATATTGTAATTTCAATATTAATCTAATAAAAATAGGTGATTGGGTGTTGGCAACCAACACCACACACATCACATTATTTCATACTCTCTTTCTTCCTCTCTTCTTCGACTCTTTCTTTTCCTTAACCGTAACATATAATTATTCAAGTTTCAACATGGTATCAAAGCAAGATACTTAGGCGAGTGGATCGACATGACCAAGACACATCAAATTGTAGCCATCTGCGTTCATTGGTTGTTGTCATCATTATCAATTATTATGGGATGCTTGAATGATGAATCAGTGTCCGCGTCTTTGTTATCTAATCATCGGCATGGATTTTAGTGTTGCAGTTTGGCTTAGTGTCGTTTAGCCCATTCTTGGTGGTTTTCATCATGGATCAGTTTTGTTAAGTGTTTTCAATCCGATTCAGTATCGGTTTAGTGGTTTTTGGCTCAATTTGGTGTTGGTGCAGTGATTTTCCTCACGAATTAAATTTGGTTCAGTGTTTTTAAACTGGTTTAGTTCTAACTCAATGGTTTTCTGCTCAGCTTGATGCTTGTTCAGTGGTTTTCATCCCGGTTTAATTCAGATTCAGTATTTTCAACCCGATTGAATTCTGATTCAATGTTTTCAGCACAGTTTGGTAGTTTTCATCCCGATTTAATTTTGGTTCAGTATTTTCAATCCGATTTTGTTCCAATTTAGTGTAGTGGTTTTCATCATAGTTCAGTTTCGATTGAAATTTTCATTGTGATTTAGAATTGGTTTTGTGGTTTTTAACACTATTCAACATCTTTTTGGCTAATTTAAATCTAATTCCTCTTGGTTTAATTGTCTCTAAAGAAAGAATTGGATGTCTTAGGATTCTCACCAAACCATTGGCGTGATCTACCTTTAGGAGCCTTTATTCCAAGCTGCACATTTTTTATCTTTATGCTCCAGCTTGAGGGGGAATGGTAGAGTGTTACTTTCCGATTGTTCTCCTTTCTTATTATGTTGCTTTCATATTATGTCACTTTCCTATTACGTGTTTTTTCTATTATATTTTAGTTTCCTAAATATTGTAATTGTCTTCAATATTAATCTAATATAAATAGATGATAGGGTGTTGGCAACATACATCCTACACACCACATTATTCCATACTTTNCAAGCACCGATTCAACGATTTGGAAAACTAGTTTAGCAAGATTCCATCCAGTTCAGTGGTTACCAAACAATAGTTTGGCCTGCTCTGTTCCCCTTTAGGGAAGCTTCACTACCTTAGGATATATTCAGTCTCGGTTCAGCATTGTTTCAGTTTAGTTCAACACTATTTCTGCATCTTTTTCTTCTTATTTCTTGAAGATACCCCTCTGACCTCAATAACTGCACCAAATTTTTCCCCTGCATCCTTCTTTAAAACTCCTATGACCTCAATTAAATTAAATGGGAGTAAATAATTATATGTTGTGGGCCAATTATTTGATGTCTTTCGTAAACGTAAAGGACTTCATAAGCATCTGGTGAAAGATAAGCCTAAGGACAGTGATTTTGGTTTTACTCCATGGGAATAGGAAGATGCGCAGATTATTTCACTTATTTCAATAGCATTGAGCCTCACATAGTCACATCAATTCTTCTTTACTTTTTTTAGCCACCACCAACGAGATTTGGGCAAAAATGGGGATCTAAACCGGCTTTAGTTAGGCTGAAGTGGCTAGAGCAAACCAGCTTGGGCCTGATCTGGCTTGGAGCAAGTGACTGGATTGCACTTCGACTTTGGGTTTGATCTTGTCTTGGGCTAGTTTGATTGATCCCAGTAACATATACTGCCTAGAAATTAATACAAATCAGGTGTACATAAAATTCCGAACTATACCACTTGAAACCGTAACCAAATGGACCCCTTCTTCTACAAAGACAGCCACAACAGACGATTGGGACAAAAAAAAAATGCCTCCAGCAAATAACAGACAACCAAACTCACCACTTCCCAACATCCAACTAAGGCAATAGGAACAAATTATTTACCGCAACATAAAATCGGTGAACAGAATATACAACGCTGAACATCACCAAACCAAACGTCAACAAAGCTCCAACCGGCAATGAGAAACAACGAAAACCATATGGGCTCAACATCATTGACAACCTATAAATTCTAGAACTACAGCAGAAGAATAGAAAAAGGGAATGCGATAAAAAAGGACGAGTTGACTATGGGTTTGGTTCTAATACCATGTCAGTGTGTGCAGGAGAGAGAGAGAAACGTAAGAGTGAGAAAGAGAGATTATACTGTACCTACTCCCTCACCTCAAATATATATATATATATATATATCATGTTAGCATCTTATCTTCGACACAAGAAGTTATAAAATTGGAGAAAGGATATTGTAATAGGTGCATGGCGAACATATAACTTATACTTGCATCTTATGAACATAAATCCTAAAAATTACAAACAAATTTCTACAAGCAACACATTTATCACAAAATATTGTGCAGTTATGACATAAGATCATGAAAAAGTATAACCTAAAATGAGAATGTAGGGGATGGATGAGCATTGTTACGAGGTAAACTAAATAAACCAATAGATGAATGACAGGGTAGAGGTAGCTTAACTGAAAATAAAAGTATAAGGAGCTTCTCCAAGGTGATTTTACCAATGTGATGGGCCACCTAAGACACTCATAAGGAATGATTGGATTCAAGTGGAATGTGCCAAGGAGGACAAATTGGCCAAACATAACATGAATAAGTACTTAAGAAAAGGACTCAAACCACCTGGATTCAACCAATTGCTTTTTTATCAACACCATATTACGGAAAATAAATTTATATCTATACTACTAATAAAAGTACCTTAGATGAAAAAAATTTAAATTCCTCTTTTGCCCTTAAACAAAATTATAAGGACAATTATACCTCACTAATAATTTGATCTAAATATAAAAAACTTATGAATTTCTATTTTATCCTTAAATAAATATATAAGACACTTATGGCTTCTATCATAAAAATTTGACCTTATGTGTACCCTTAAAGAAACCTACAAATTCAATTATTACACTAATCAAAAAAATTATTTCGTAATTTTACACTAGCACAATTTAATAAAGTCCATATTGTAATTTTGTATACTCCAGGCTATTAGGATATGATAAAAATCCATACATTAGTACCCTCCTCATCATAGGGTATAACAAAAATNTGTAAGAGTGAGAAAGAGAGATTATACTGTACCTACTCCCTCACCTCAAATATATATATATATCATGTTAGCATCTTATCTTCGACACAAGAAGTTATAAAATTGGAGAAAGGATATTGTAATAGGTGCATGGCGAACATATAACTTATACTTGCATCTTATGAACATAAATCCTAAAAATTACAAACAAATTTCTACAAGCAACACATTTATCACAAAATATTGTGCAGTTATGACATAAGATCATGAAAAAGTATAACCTAAAATGAGAATGTAGGGGATGGATGAGCATTGTTACAAGGTAAACTAAATAAACCAATAGATGAATGACAGGGTAGAGGTAGCTTAACTGAAAATAAAAGTATAAGGAACTTCTCCAAGGTGATTTTACCAATGTGATGGACCACCTAAGACACTCATAAGGAATGATTGGATTCAAGTGGAATGTGCCAAGGAGGACAAATTGGCCAAACATAACATGAATAAGTACTTAAGAAAAGGACTCAAACCACCTGGATTCAACCAATTGCTTTTTTATCAACACCATATTACGGAAAATAAATTTATATCTATACTACTAATAAAAGTACCTTAGATGAAAAAAATTTAAATTCCTCTTTTGCCCTTAAACAAAATTATAAGGACAATTATACCTCACTAATAATTTGATCTAAATATAAAAAACTTATGAATTTCTATTTTATCCTTAAATAAATATATAAGACACTTATGGCTTCTATCATAAAAATTTGACCTTATGTGTACCCTTAAAGAAACCTACAAATTCAATTATTACACTAATCAAAAAAATTATTTCGTAATTTTACACTAGCACAATTTAATAAAGTCCATATTGTAATTTTGTATACTCCAGGCTATTAGGATATGATAAAAATCCATACATTAGTACCCTCCTCATCATAGGGTATAACAAAAATATGATGCCTATTTTGGTGAATATTTCCCTCCTCTTCGCTAGGTATGACAAAAGTCATTTTTTTCGTTAGTCTAATCGGTGTTGTAACTTATCTAACTTCCAAACCTTACAGATTCTAGAAATAGTGCAAACAAATCCTAAGAATTTTTGAGAGTAAATGCCAAGTTATAACAATGACTTATGAAATTTATATGGATTCAAGCACTTTAAAATTTTGACTTTTAAACTTTCCATCAATTACTAATATCTTATATATTTAGATAAATTTAACAATGAATCTAGAATTAAATTTCTTTAACTATAGATAAGTTAGCCCTCGCGAATTACTCAAATATAAGCTTGAGTTAGTTTTTATCACTTCCAATTCCCAAAATTCTAATCCCCTATATAAATGTTGCAAAAGAAACAAGCATTTGTAGCTGAAACATGTATGTCTTCCGCCTATCAATTTGTATGGAACTTAAAGGTGCAACTCACTCTTGATCATGATTGTATTTGCAACCAACTCTACATTTGAAGGCTTATTATGATGATTTACTAAATTATTNATGATTGGATTCAAGTGGAATGTGCCAAGGAGGACAAATTGGCCAAACATAACATGAATAAGTACTTAAGAAAAGGACTCAAACCACCTGGATTCAACCAATTGCTTTTTTATCAACACCATATTACGGAAAATAAATTTATATCTATACTACTAATAAAAGTACCTTAGATGAAAAAAATTTAAATTCCTCTTTTGCCCTTAAACAAAATTATAAGGACAATTATACCTCACACTAATAATTTGATCTAAATATAAAAAACTTATGAATTTCTATTTTATCCTTAAATAAATATATAAGACACTTATGGCTTCTATCATAAAAATTTGACCTTATGTGTACCCTTAAAGAAACCTACAAATTCAATTATTACACTAATCAAAAAAATTATTTCGTAATTTTACACTAGCACAATTTAATAAAGTCCATATTGTAATTTTGTATACTCCAGGCTATTAGGATATGATAAAAATCCATACATTAGTACCCTCCTCATCATAGGGTATAACAAAAATATGATGCCTATTTTGGTGAATATTTCCCTCCTCTTCGCTAGGTATGACAAAAGTCATTTTTTTCGTTAGTCTAATCGGTGTTGTAACTTATCTAACTTCCAAACCTTACAGATTCTAGAAATAGTGCAAACAAATCCTAAGAATTTTTGAGAGTAAATGCCAAGTTATAACAATGACTTATGAAATTTATATGGATTCAAGCACTTTAAAATTTTGACTTTTAAACTTTCCATCAATTACTAATATCTTATATATTTAGATAAATTTAACAATGAATCTAGAATTAAATTTCTTTAACTATAGATAAGTTAGCCCTCGCGAATTACTCAAATATAAGCTTGAGTTAGTTTTTATCACTTCCAATTCCCAAAATTCTAATCCCCTATATAAATGTTGCAAAAGAAACAAGCATTTGTAGCTGAAACATGTATGTCTTCCGCCTATCAATTTGTATGGAACTTAAAGGTGCAACTCACTCTTGATCATGATTGTATTTGCAACCAACTCTACATTTGAAGGCTTATTATGATGATTTACTAAATTATTCTATTATAAAAATACAATATCTTTTGTGATGTTACATGGATTTGCATACATTGATCAAAAGCTATATTTGTGAATTTTGGGTATCTGGAAACTTATCAGGTGTTAAGCCACATGGTCACAATTTATCATATAATAAGAGGAAATCATAACGGCACTTACTCAGGGCCCTCTAATCAAGGATAAAATCATAAGTTTAAGATAAAGGGTTCAAATAGTGATGTAGCTATGAATTTTATTTCACAAGATCATTCAAACAGTTGTCGTTAATGTCAACATAAATTGATTTCCACACCAAAAAAAAAACAATTTATCTGCTTTTTATAAAATCAAAAAAACTAATTTAGTGCTGATCAATTTATAAAATAATTAAAAATTTATAGTTTATTTTCATCGCATCATCACTCAAGCACAACTAAATTTCAATTCAATTTTATCATATAGTGAAAAATTTCAACACAAAAGCATTAAATAATCTAATAATTATTATTCAATTTATATCTAATTTTATCCTATAAGTCGATTATTTCAGTTCAATCAAAAAATATAATGTCGATCCGAAAAAAGTTAAAAATATCCATTTACTCAATATGCCTTCGCCACTAGACCACAACCCTTTTGTAGCGTTTTTAGTGACAGATAAATTATACATACTTTAATTATTTCTTAGAATTCCCAATATATAAGAGTTTTTATGAAAAAACTTGAGGCGATCTATATCCCTTTTGATATGTAGTACTTCTATCCATGTCTCTAAAAATTGGCAAATACATCAAGAGAAGGAATTGGGTTCATTATCAATAAAGTATAGTAGATTTGTCACACATAAGCGTAGTCTCAATGAATCTTCCAGTATTCATGAAATGACCAATCAATCTTGAAGTAATCAATTTAGCATATAGTCTAACTTTTTGGAAGATTATGGTGGTTGGAACACATAACAACATATAACACATCCAGGCAACAAGTATTAAAGGGCATATACTTTGATTCGTAAGTGTATATTTATTTAATTATTTCAACATAATGATAAAAATAACATCACCACTATAAATTAAAATTGTCCACGTGCAACGCACATGTGTACCAATGTCTCGAGTGATAACTTCACATTAAAAAATATTGTTGATACATAAAAGTTTGTATTCACCCAATAGAAATATGCATTAGTAAATCACTATTATAGGTTTAGCATAATGCACCTATATAAAAGAACAAAACATTTACAAAAAAAATCTGAAAGAGGACACAATAGAATCTTAAAAGATGATGAAAAAAACAACTAAGTCTTGCATTTGACAAGAATTGGCTGTTTCAGAGATCGAAGGGTTGCCAATTAGATTAGACCAAATTGATTCAATCATTTATTGTCCTTAAACTTCAAAAGAGGAGATTGTTATGATAGGTATGTGTGGGTATGTAGCCAATGTATTTTACCATATTTATAATTAAACTATAAAATAGGACCCACAAATTACAAAAAACACATTTGAGGTAATTTCTCATAATATTCCAACTCCAAACAAATTAACCTATATACCGATCTGATAAATAAAAAATCAAAATTATTGTCAAAAATAATTCACGTGCAACCTAGGATCAAAATATCGTTTCGGTGCATTGTTTCGGTCACCTAGGAAACGGAAAAGTTTCGACGTGTTTCGGAAACGTTTTAACCCGTTTCGGAAACATAATGAAAAAAATTAAAAAATTAAGAATTATTTTTCTAAAACATTGATGAAAATATATCAAAATATCTAAAAATACCTTAAAAAATTCTAAAACAATTGTGCAAATGTATTGAAATATTATAATACATTTAAAAACATTATGGAATATCTCGAAATATCAGAATTTCGATTTCATCACTGTTTCGTTTCGGTCTCCTGGGAAACAGAAATGTTTCGGACGTTTCGAAACTCAATTTTGATCCATGCGTGCAACGCACATGTGCAATATCTAGTTNCTGTTTCGTTTCGGTCTCCTGGGAAACAGAAATGTTTCGAACGTTTCGAAACTCAATTTTGATCCATGCGTGCAACGCACATGTGCAATATCTAGTTCTCATAAAAGGACACACCTGAAGACCAAAAGTATGGTATTCCAACACACAAAATTGTATCATACTAATACTCAGATACGAAAAGGTGGTTTTTTATTACAAGGTACTTGATTTTGGCAATTTAAATGAGACGCACTCATTACACCAAAGATGAGAAAAATTAGCATACCTCAAGCTGAGTAAGCATCTCAATTGTCATGTTTAAGTCACCATTGTTGGCAATGTAAACCTCTGCAAGGCTTTCAGCAGCAAAACCAGGGAATTGTGCGGCCAAAAACTCAACAGGATTCATGCCTGTACTATCCACCATGGCTTGCTCATTTAACATGTCATTTATGAAGCCTTGTCTAGAAGTCCCAATGTAAGGAGACCCCTCTCTACCACTGGTATGAAGCTGACCATGGTTCACAGTTTGCTTGTCCCATGGTTTAGTAGACATATGATGAAAGCTAGCTGAAGATGGAACTTCACCATAGGATGAAACAGAGTATCCCATATTCTCAGAGAAGCTGTTACCATTGATTCTGTGAGGAGATAAATCCAGCTGCTCCTTCAACATAAAGCTGCTGCCAGTTGAAGCAGAGAACCTTGAGCTTTCATTGACACCGGTCAAGGATAAGCTTGAAAAAGGGATGCTGTTAATTTCTTGACTATCATTTTCTCCCATGGACTTGAAGTCAGGAGTGATATCATCAGGGAGCTGGTGATGCTGGTATTGGTGGGCCTCATCATCTGAGTTATTTGAAACAGATGACTCTGATCGACCTAGTATAGCTTTTCCTAATGTTGAAGTGCCGAATGTAGGAAACCTTGGCAATGCATCATTACTACAAGAGCTTCCAGATGATGATCTGAGTGCATAGGGAATGAATTCTGCAGCATTTGGATTCAAAGTAGTTGTCTTTCCTGTGGCACTTAGCTTTATGTCTTTCGTAAAAGCCCCTTTGTTGGACAGGCTCATTCTTTTTTCAAATAGGTATTAGAAAAAGGAACTCCACATGCACATGAAAATTTTGGAAGGAGAAAAACAGCAAAGTGGCAGCAAGTGTCAACCAAATCCTGCAAAACAAAGTTTTGAGAGTCCAGAACCGTCAATTGTGATGCAAGACATGCTGGATTTAGCATGGAAATTTTAAATCAAGCATAACAAAAGATTCACTTCAGAGAAATTTAATTTAACTATAATACTTAGGGTGAAAAACAGTCCATCCATTACAACTTACAAATGCCAAGGTGCTTCCCTGTCATTTTCAAAATGCTAGGGATCACCATGTCATTTTACAAACACTCACAGGGGCCAAGTGTCAGGGCATCAACAACTACAAGGATCACCATATTTTTTCCTGATAAGAGACGTCAATATTATTAATAGAAGAAATAAAACAAAGTTACAAAAACCAAACAAAGGTGGACAAGTCATCCAACCCCAATAATGGTTAAGAACAAAAAACAAGAAACAAAAACTATAGTTATAACAGCAAGTTACTGTTGAATTAATGTAAAGAGAAATGGAGAAATGGAGAAATAGAGAAAACGAAATACGGCTGAAAAAGGAAGAGTATTATGGTTCTCTCTCTCTCTCTCTCCCTTATATTTATAGTTCAAATATCAATAAGACAAAAGTACCCTTCATGACAATAAATATGAAAATAAGGGACTAAATAGCTTCTAACACACTCCCCTCAAGCTGGTGCAAAGCTATCACACATGTCTAGCTTGTCAAGGATTGAATGGAACACTTTACTAGATAATTCATTTTGTCAAGATATCTGTAGGTTGATCCCTGTATTCACAAATGGAATACAACTTTAGCTAGTACTCAATTTTTCCATGACAAAATGTCGGTTGACCTTAACGTGCTTGGTTTTGTTATGCTGAACTAAATTGCGTGCAATATTAATTGCTACCTTATTGTCACGGGAAAATCTCATCAATTCCTTAGAATTAAAACCAAGTTCTTCGAATATGAATTTCAACCACAACAATTCACAAATACCATGAGTCATATCTCTAAATTCTGCATGTAGACTAGATCTAGCCACAACTGACTATTTTTTTTAGGGTAAATCTCATTTTGCCCCTTGAAAGATACAAAAATTCTCACTTTGCCCCCCCTGAATGATAAATTTTCCCACATTGCTCCCTAAAAGAAATAAAAATATTGCAATGTGTTCCACCGTCTTATTTTCGTTTGATCGGCTATTTGTTTTGTGTCAATTCAATCAATCAAAAATCACAAAACAGACAGCCAACGAAACGAAAATAAGACAATGGACCACATTGCAATGTTTTTATTTCTTTGAGGAAGCAATGTAGGAAAATTAATCATTCATGAGACAAATTAAGAATTTTTGTATCTTTCAGATGGCAAAATGGGATTTTTCTTTTTTTTTTTGGATACACCATGATACCAAATTTCCTCCTACAAAGGTACAATATCCAGATGTTAATCTTCTATCTATAATCAATCCAACCCAATCAACATCTCAATAGGCTTCCACCAAAAGATGATCATGCTTAGTTAAGAGTAACCATTTAACAGGTGCTAGTTTAAGGTACCTCAAAATTCAATGAACCGTCTCCATATGAGACTCACAAGGTGAGTATATAAACTGACTTACGACACTGACTGAATAAGTTGTATCTAGACGTGTATGAAACAAATAAATAAGTTTGTCCACCAGTCTCTGATATCGACTTTTATCTACACAAGTATCATCAACACTCTCTCTCAACCTATAATTCTACTCAATCAGAGTATCAACAGGCTTGCACCCTAGCATACATGTCTTCTTAAGTAAATCAAACATATACTTTCGTTGTGAAATAAATATGCCCCGTCTAGATCTCGCAACCTCAATACTTAAGAAATACTTCAAAATTTTCAAATTTTTTATCTCAAATTCTTATGCTAAATATGCCTTTAATTTCACCATCTCCTCTACATCATTGTCTAGTGTTGTAAAAAGCGAGCCAAGGTGCGAAGCGAAGCGAGCCTTGGTCGCCTTGAACATCAAAGGCGAAACGATGTTAAGTAAAGCAAAAAAAAAAAGCGAACTTAGACAACGAAGCGAAGAAACAAGCCAGGTGAGAAAAACGAACGTCTAACTACAGTTTTTTTATTTTCTCCTTCTCCTCCTCCTCCTCTTCCTTCTTTTTTAACATTAACAACCAAACCCTGCAAAGATGATGTTATATGTGTATATGTATAAAATAAATTGATTAATTTGTGTAACAGTATCATATGACAATCTGTCTTATTATGATTAGATAATGTTGAATGCTTTGTTTTTATATGAATGCTCTTGTTAATCAATTTGCTATATGCTCAATTTAATTAATCAATTTGTGAGTACTTTGTTTGGTGGTGATATTAATCAATCACAGGGGAAGTCGAACCCACATTTGCTACCTTTACATTTAGATAATGTGATTATGTTAATTGATTATTTTTAGAATACCATAATGTTCAATATTTAATATCTTGTCTATTTAAAGTATGTTGATGTTTATTATTTTGATTGCATTTAAATATTTGATATTTGTAAAGTTAAAACTTAAATATTTAGGAGTAATCAAAGTATGAAACTAAAATACTTGTTTATTTTTTATATTATTCGCTTTGCTTCTCGCCTAAGCCCTCAGGAGATCGGTTCGCTTCGATTCGCTTTACGCCTTAAATAACACTGTCATCGTCAATAAGTACAATATCATCAACATACATGATAAGTGCAGTCACCTTTCTGTGGGAAGAATATTTAACAAACAAAGTATGATCACCATGACCCTAATGATAAGCCATATCTCAACATAGCTTGGGTGAATCTCTAAAACCATGCTCTTGGAGACTACTTCAACCCATACAATGATTTTTTCAATTTGCATACCTTGCTGCCATCTGTGGGGAGTTCAAAGCCAAGCAAAACATCCTTATACACTTCCTCCTCCCGGTGTCCATGTAGAAATGCATTTTTCACATCAAGTTGTTGAAAAGGTCAACCTCAATTTGCAGAAAGGGAAAGTAAGACATAAACGGAATACATCTTTGCACCGGGACTAATGTTTCCTGATAATCAAATCCCATAAGTCTATGTAAAGCCCTTGGCGACCAATCTAGTCTTGTATCTTTCAACCGAGTTATCAGTATTATGTTTCGCTATAATCACCCATTTGCACCCAACTGGTTTTTTCCCTTCAGGTAACTCAACAAGCTCCCACGTATTATCTTTCTGAAGTGCATTCATCTCTTCACACATTGCTTCCTTCCACTTGGAACCATTCATTGCATCCTATAAATTATTAGGAATAAACACAGAGGACAACTGCGATGCAAAGGCTCCATAAGAGGATGAGAGGTGATGCAAAGATACAAAATTAGATATGGGATATTGAGTATAAGTTCAAACACCTTTATGAAGAGCAATGAGAATATCAAACTCAAACTCAAGNGATGCAAAGGCTCCATAAGAGGATGAGAGGTGATGCAAAGATACAAAATTAGATATGGGATATTAAGTATAAGTTCAAACACCTTTATGAAGAGCAATGAGAATATCAAACTCAAACTCAAGAACTTGATTACTTGATCTCAAGGAAGCCCTTTGGCAAAATGGTGGATTAAAGATAGTCTTATCCTTTTGTTTTCTTGAATAAGCATGTAATTCCTTTTCTTCTTGTTCTTCTTGTTCCTCATTATTGTCATGTTCTTGTTCCAATAGAAAGAAATGCACTGATGAGGTAAATAGGAGAACAAACTTAGACTTATCTTCGCTCAGATTCTCCCCTAAAGAGAAGTCTCTAGGGAGAAATAGGCTACTATTTCAAAAAAAGTGACATCCATAGAAAAAATTCATTTAGTCGAAGGAGGATGAAAACATTTGTAGCCCATGTGTAGGAGAATAACCAAGAAAGATGCATTTGGCTGCTTTAAGATCTAACTTACTTCAAAGCCGAAGGAGGAACATGAACAAAACAAACATATCCAAACACCCGAGGAGGAATTGAAAAACAGTTAGAGAAATAAGAGGGAAAAAGAGGATGAAGAGGAAGATAATACCGCAGCTGGTGACTGAAAGTTTAAAGGCATTCTATTGATAAGGTATGCCAATATAAGAATGGCATCTCCCCAGTATGACTTTGGAACATTAAGAGAAAACATCAAGGCCCTTCTAATAGATGGTGATTCTTTCGCTCAGTAATCTCATTCTGTTGGGGTGTACCAGTACAAGTGGTTTGGTGAATAATATCATTCTCAGCAAAATAGGCCCAAAGTCTCCCATAAACATTTTCAACCCCCCCCCCCCAATTATCAAAACGAACAATTTGTACTTGACTACTAAATTGAATAAGTACCATCCTGTGGAAAGTCTAGAAATAAGAGAATACTTCATTTTTTTCTTTCAGCAAGTAAACCCAACTGATATGAGAAAAATCATCAATAAATGTCACAAACTATCGAAAACCAGACAAGCTAGCAACCTAAGAAGGTCCCCTGACATTCGAATGAAGAATGATAAAAGGTAAAGTACTTTTATTAAAACTAATATGAAATGACACTAGATAGTGTTTTGCAAGTTCACATACTTCACAACGAAATTGAAAGGCATTCACCCTAAAAAACAAAGGAAATAATTTTTGCAACAAAACAAATAAAGGATGTCCTAATCTCCAATGTAGTACAGTAGTAGCCAAATCTACTCCTCAGAAGTATCACATCTTTTTGACTTATGAGCTTGTGTGGTAGCATCACCTAGCCCCTGAGAATTCTAAAAGTAAAGACCATTTCTCTTCTCACCACTACCAACCGTCTTCCTCATGACAAGGTCCTCAAAGACACAATGTGAAGGAAAAAATGATACACTACAATTTAATTTCCTGGCTATGTCACTGAAAGATTGAAGATTATTTGAAAGCTTAGGAACATGTAAAACAAATGAGAGATAGAGCTGAAGTGATTGGAATAGAACCTTTACCGACTACAGATGATAAGGAACCATCGGCTATTTTAACTTCTTGTTTTCCTAAACAAGTAGTATATGATGAGAACAAAGTAGATAGTCTAGTCATATTGTCAGAGGCATTTGAATCAATGATCCCAGGGCAATAAGAAATATTCCAAGATGCACTCAATAATGTAGAAAGGTTACCAACATANCTAGTCATATTGTCAGAGGCATTTGAATCAATGATCCGAGGGCAATAAGAAATATTCCAAGATGCACTCAATAATGTAGAAAGGTTACCAACATAGGCAAAAGAAGTGGATGCACCAATAGGTGTCTCCAGCTTCAATATAAGGCTAGTATATTCTCCACTTCCTCCTTAGTAAAACCCATTGTTTATGTTGCAGATGATGAAGCAAGACCAAGACCAGGTGAAGAAGTCTCCACTACAACCGTAAGATGGGCTCGGCATCCTCTTCTATCACCTGATCGTCCTCTAACTCCAAATTGAGAACGACCATGTAATTTCCAACAAGTCTCTCTATTATGTCTTAGCCTATGACAGTGATCACAATTCAACTTATCTCTATGGTCAGATGCAACATTATTTGCACGTCCTCTCTCAACTTTCTTGCTTCCTAGTCGGCTATCTCGAGAAGCAGCTGTAGCCAGTGGGGCGTAGGATGAAGCATGATCCCTCGCTCGTTCTCTTTTGACTGAACATAAGCATATACCTCCCACAAGGAAGGAAGAGGTTCCTTCCCTAGGATTGAATCCTACTTTGATTAAACTTAGAATTCAAGCCATCAAGAAACTCAATAATCCTCTCCAATTCAATCACATTTTGTAGCTTTAAGGCATCTTTAGCACACTCTATGTCAAGTCTCTGAATAGTGATCCAATTTATGTCATAACCACCGCAAGATATGAAAATAAGCTGCAAAAGAGGAATCCTTCTGCTTAGTATTATAAATCCGACATTTCAACTCATAAATCTATGTCAAGTTGCCCATCTTCAAGAAGGTTTATGATATTGCCTCCCAAATCTCCTTGGAAGTATGTAGAAACAGATAGTCATTGCTAATCTGTGGCTGAAAAAAGTGTAGTAACCAAGACATAACCATGAAATTCTCAGCCACCCACTTCTCACAAAGTGGATCATTAGTATTTGGTTCCTCAGTTTTCCAGTCAAGTAACCCATCTTTTCCTTACTCCTAATAAACACCATAGTTGACTATGACCAAGCAACGTAATTGTGCCCATCAAGCTTCACTGTTGTAATNATAGTAACCAAGACATAACCATGAAATTCTCAGCCACCCACTTCTCACAAAGTGGATCATTAGTATTTGGTTCCTCAATTTTCCAGTCAAGTAACCCATCTTTTCCTTACTCCTAATAAACAACATAGTTGACTATGACCAAGCAACGTAATTGTGCCCATCAAGCTTCACTGTTGTAATCTGTGGGTTGGGATTTCCAGTCTGAAGTTCAATCTGACTTGCAACACTTTTTGGCTGTTTCTAAGAGATCGTGATAAATTCCAATATGTTTAATATGATTTCTACCTCTTCTTAAAGGCTAGATACAAGTCGAATGGCTCAAAAAACCAAAAAAGAAAAAAAAAAGAAACACAGCTTCTATCTCAAACTTGCATTTAATCACACCTGAAAATCATAAATAATGGACCAAATCACTCTCGGAGCACAAAACGAACTGTCCAAGGCCAAAAAAACTTGTTTGTCGCCCATCTTGAAGCCATAAAACACCAAACAAAACAACTCCAAAGCACAAGACAATACTTAGGCATTGTAGATCGGCACCCATGGTGTCTATTCAAAGCAACAAACCCCTCAAAAGAAGGCTGGAAATCGAAAATTTGAAAAACAAGCCTATTTTTTTTGAAAATTAAAGNACCATAAAACACCAAACAAAACAACTCCAAAGCACAAGACAATACTTGGGCATTGTAGATCGGCACCCATAGTGTCTATTCAAAGCAACAAACCCCTCAGAAGAAGGCTGGAAATCGAAAATTTGAAAAACAAGCCTATTTTTTTTGAAAATTAAAGAAAAAATAGAATGAAGCACCAAATAATTTCAAAAAAAAATCATAGATAAACTCTACTCATCAAGTTGACCAAGGAACTATTTTCTTTTTTTTTTTGTAGACAGGCAAAAAAAACTCTAAAAAAAAGATAGAAAATGATTTTTACAACAGACCAAAAAGAAAATAAAAAAATTGGTGTTGTTCGGCATATAGATGAATCTGAGAATCACAGAACCAGCTCTNTTGTAGACAGGCAAAAAAAACTCTAAAAAAAAAGATAGAAAATAATTTTTACAACAGACCAAAAAGAAAATAAAAAAATTGGTGTTGTTCGGCATATAGATGAATCTGAGAATCACAGAACCAGCTCTAATATCATGTTGAATTAATGTAAAGAGAAAGGGAGAAATAGAGAAAAAGGAAAGAAAGAAAAGAAAGAAGGTTGAAAAAGAGAAGATAGAATTATGGTTCTCTCCCTCTGTCACTTATATTTATAGTTCAAATATCAAAAAGATAAAAGTACCTTTCATAACTATAAAGATAAAAATAAAAGACTAAATAGTTTTTAACAATTACAACTTCTTCTTATGCTTAAAAGTGGAATATCTTCAAAATCCTTAGTCACAGTCTCACAAATGCCCAAAAAGAAGCCAAGAAATAAAGTTGATGTCACAGCCCCACAGCTTTCTCCGATTTATCTTCAAAGATCCTCATATTTCTCTCCATTCATAAA
>CAUOFW020005525.1:380619-410593 GCA_963454935.2 Ilex paraguariensis
TTTTTTTTTTTTTTTGGTTACTTGGAGATGTTATTTTATTTAGATGAGAAAAAGTCTTTCTTTATGCTCCGTTTGGAAAAATGAAAGGATGGAATGATAGAGGAATGGAAAGTTAGAGAGATAAATAAAATATTATGTTTGGTAAAGAATGAAAATAGGAAGAATAGAAAAGTTAATGGATTAACTTTCTTTCCAACTCACCTAAATTAATCCCTCCAAAATCGGAAGAAAAGTGGATGGAAAGTTAATTATTTGTGTTGACATGTAATATATATATATATATATATAAATNTACCTTAATTTGCAAAGAAGAACACAACTTAACATATGCCCGTAAGCTCAAGCCCAAACAATCAATTAAATAAAGAATCCATAAACTGTATCATATCTTGAATTAAATGTTAAACTAAAGACGGCATGTCTATAGTACTGGTACATAATCGAATGAATTGAAACCAAAAATATTCATAACACATCTTCAAGCCCCAAGATGATTTGTACAATAAATAAAATTTCACGAACAAGAAGTTTTAAGCAAATTAGAATACTTAATGACCAAAATCTTCATCAAAGAAATTAAGTACAGAACTCACTGAATTCAAACCTCAATTGACGAATTAAGAGGGGGGGGAAAAGACCAACGACAAAATTTATCCAAATTAAGCCCAAAAATAAGCAGGCATCAAAGGCCAATTAGGCAGTTGAAAAAAAAAAAAAAAGGAAACCTTGCTTTTCTTCAACTAAATAATATATAGAGATCTCAATATATCAAAGCCAAACAGAAATTTAGAAAACAAAACAATTAAAGAGAGAGAAAGAACAACAAATTTTGAGAACAAAAAAGGATTACAAGATCTAATGCTACCAGATAAGGTTGTGTATATACCTTCNGAGAAAGAACAACAAATTTTGGGAACAAAAAAGGATTACAAGATCTAATGCTACCAGATAAGGTTGTGTATATACCTTCGCGAAGCTCAACGACGACTGAGGAAACCAAATCACATGGATCCATAGGCGAAGTTAAAGATAAGATACAAGATGGAGAGAGAAAGAGAGAAGACTTGCTGCAAGGTCTGAGCTTTGACCTTACTGTGTTGATCTATCTATCAAATATCTATCTCAGTTTCATGTGTTTCGTTCTCTCTTCTCTCTCTCTGCTACTGTGCTTTGCCTTTTGTTTTTCTTATTGCTTTTTCTTTTTTGTTCATGTTCTATTGAATGCTGTTCGAGACCACAGCCAAAAAAAATTAAGGGTAAATTATACCTGGACTCTCTCCATTTTATCATTTAATTAGTTAGATACCCTCATATTTAAAATATTATNGTTATACCTGGACCCCCTCCGTTTTATCATTTAATTAGTTAGATACCCTCATATTTAAAATATTATACATAAAACCTCNATTATACCTGGACTCTCTCCATTTTATCATTTAATTAGTTAGATACCCTCATATTTAAAATATTATACATAAAACCTCTCTTTGGTGACGGTTAAATGACGGAGGCAACTGAACCAAGCAAAATACCTAGTGATACATAATTACTAAACTACCCTTTTAGCAAAGTATACAATGATTGCTGCCTTTTGACCTAGCTTCTCTGCTACGCCTTTCCAGTTGAAGTTCCTTGGCGTCTGAAGCTCCCAAACGGATTGAAGATTACTATCAGGAGGTGGAAGGTTACAAGGTGGTGAAAGTTACACATTCTTATTAGGGTTTTCTTTAGAAAAATTAGGGTTTTTTTTTTCTTTTTTATTTTACTGCAATATATAGCATAAGAAGACTATGAATGGTTCTAACTTAAGGTGAGGATTTTATAATGCGTCTACACTGATTACTCCAATACAGCATAATGTCTGTTTCATAAGTACTGATTAAGGTTTTTGTGGTTTTAGTTCAATTATTTGCTTTTGTTTTCAATTTTTTATAACTCTGTTGTTTTTTTTTTTTTTTTGGATTTAAATCAATCAGTACAGATTAGGGTGTTTATTTGATGAGTCTACCCTAGTTTTTTTTTTTTTTTTGGTTACTTGGAAATGTTATTTTATTTAGATGAGAAAAAGTCTTTCTTTATGCTCCGTTTGGAAAAATGAAAGGATGGAATGATAGAGGAATGGAAAGTTCGAGAGATAAATAAAATATTATGTTTCGTAAAGAATGAAAATAGGAAGAATAGAAAAGTTAATGGATTAACTTTTTTTCCAACTCACCTAAATTAATCCCTCCAAAATCGGAAGAAAAGTGGATGGAAAGTTAATTATTTGTGTTGACATGTAATATATATATATATATATATATATATATATATATATATATATAAATTTTAAAAATAAATTAATTAATTAAAAAATATTTTTTTCATTTTAAGTAGGGGTGAAAATTTTTAACTCAACACGATGACACAAATCGAACTCGACACGAACTTGATTAACTCGACTACAAAAATAAACAAATCAACTCATAATTCGACACAACACAATTAGTTAAATGAGTTGAGTTAGGTGTGCCTAATGTTTAACACAAATCTGTAATGACTCAATACGAATCTAACACGACACGATTTGATTGTCACACCTAATCTTAGCCAGTACAAAAAAAAAAATTAGTCTTTTTTATTTTTCATCTATCCAATCAAACACAAATGAATAAAAGTGTATCATTCTTACTTTCCTTCGTTGAAAGATAAAAAATGTATTATTCTTACTTTTCATCCTCCTTGCCAAACGGAGTATTTATGGGGGTTGCGAAGGAGATCTTCTTTCTTCAAGAAGATTCTGGCTCAGAAAAAATCCTAATGGCTCAAATCCTTCGAAACAGCAAGAGTCCAGCAAAGGAAGTACTAGGGGAGGAACGAATCGCGCAGTGTGATTTCTAGTGGCATATTATTTTGGAATGGAACCAACTTTGGAGGTCTTTAGAGAAAGGTTGGGCTATAATCAAGGACATGGTGGTTTATTCCATACGGGAGATCATTTTTTTTTTTTTGTTTTTCTTTTGGGACGAGGAGGGAGAGGGGGAAAGGAGACTTAAACTTTTGATCTTAAAAAGCCAAAATCTTTATAAGGCAAAAAGTATCATTTGACCAAAAATCTGTTGATTCATATGGGAAATCATACATGGCTATTTTGATAAATAAGAAAAGGAATTTTTAGTATCAATCCTTCACCAGATTTTGGAGGAGTTTCTATCCTACTTAGAAAGTTCTCTCCCAAATCAAGTTTATCTCCTTATTAGATTTAGTATGGTTTTTAAGCTTTTAACATAACTTTTTTGGTTCTCAAATGACAGTAGTGGTACTTTGGATACACAATGCTCCATTTCCAACCATGAAAATAGAATTTGCATCATTGGGGCTAGTCAGAGTATTGTCAACCGATAGCAGTGGGGTCAATAGAATAAAGGATAGTTTGGCAATTATTTTTGTACATTATGATGGCATCGTGAATTTTAACGGTTACACTAAAAGAAACTTACAAAAATAGTTTATGTGTTACACACGCATAATTTTAGGGTGTCTAGATCTAATATTTTAAATATGAGGAGTTCTAAGTGATAAACCTTTAGGGGTTCAGATGTAACTTATCCAAAAATTAAAAGCAGAAAGACACCCCTTCTTTATTTTAAATTATTTATTGAATTTTTAACTTATCCTTTGAACTATTCAAGTTGTTTCAATACTTTCAGATATTTTGATTCTCACCTAATTCAAACTACTATTTAATTTTTTGTCATAAATTAATGAATATGACGTGCAAGTGTTTTGGGCATGAGGATGTATATTTCTCGTTGTAAATTTTCATCTATGATCAATTTGACACTATTTTGTGTATCAAAAATAAGATTTCATTAATCATATATGGATTAACTCTATTATGCATAACTCACATAAGGCACTAATAGTATATGAATTTATACATAAGTCAATGTCTGAAACATTTACAATTCATGTGCATCAATTAATGACCAAAAATTAAATGAATGTCTACGTCAAGTTCACATTATCACCAATTCATAACATTGAAAGTACAAATTGAAAATTTTAACATTTGAAAGTACAAATAAACAATTGAAGCATCTTTTGGTGTATATAGTGAAATTAGTACTAATTTTAATGGAGAGAATGGATTAAATAAATTATATAATTCATGAGATAAATTTAATTAAAAATGTAGAGGATAATTTAAAAAAATTATCTTAGTTCAGGGGATATTTTTGAGATTTGCCCTAAAAGAACCACCACCTTTCGCCACTGGATTTGACGACTCGCCCTCTGTGGCCATGAATACACATGGACCCACTTATAGTAATCATCATGAATTTTTGGGCCAATAGTAAGTTGCATAAAAAAAATCACTCAAATATTAATTTATACTCTTAATGTTTAAAAATATTAATTTATACCTTAAAAAAATAAATTTCTATCAATACGCACTTGGGGCTAACTGCCATTTATTTCGCCGTTATGAAAGTTTGAACTAATTATAAATTGTACCTTTAAAGTTAAAATATTTCACATTTATGATCTAAAATAATTTCATTCATTAATACTCATTAAATAGCTCTCAATTGTGTCATGTCGTAACATTTTCCCATCGTGTTTGAGTCACTAAAAAAATATTTTTAAAAATTTACAAAATACTTATTTTTTTGCTTACAATACTCGTTAAATAACTATTTTTTGTCTACAAGACCCCTTAAATCATGTCATTCGTATCTAACTTTAATTTAATCGGATAGTCAAAAGTTTTGTGAGTAACTTTAGACAAAAAAAAAGTTATTTAATAAGCATTATAGGCAAAAATTTGGTATTTCCTTTTTAAATAGTATTATATAAATTATAGTAAATGTGAAATATACGAAACAACGCAATTGACTTGACACAAAAATATTTTTTGTGTTAAATTTCTTTTTTTATTGACTCAAACATGACATAACACGAAAATGTTATAATACGACACCATTGAGAGATATTTAACGAGTATTAATAGATTAAATTTTTTTTAGATCATAAATGTGAAATATTTAAACTTTGGAGGTGTAATTTTTAATTAGTCCAAACTTTTTTAATGGAAAAATGGACGGCAGTCAACCCCGGTGCATATTGATACAAATTTATGTCTATAGGGTGTAAATTGATATTTTAAACTTTGAGGGTGCAAATTAAGATTGAGTAATTTTTTAGGGTGCAAGTTACTATTAGCCCTAAATTTTTTGATATCATATTTTTGTTTTTTATTGAATAAAAATATGATCTTAAATTTTTTATTATTTTTTGTTAATTTATTTTTTAAATAATAATTAAAAAAAATTATAAGGTGACACGCGAAATTAAAATTATTAGTCAAAAAATATAGAGCTCTTAATGTTAAGTCATTAAGTCTTTATTTTTAGAACTTAATTGTGTCTAAATATACAATTTGACTTTTTATTATTTTTTTTTGACATATTTGCCCTCCTTAAATTATGCATATTTCTTTTGGTAGTTAATTTGATTTTTGATTTTTTTTATTCCATTAAAAATTTTCTAATATAATGGAAAAATTATATTATCACAAAATTTACATCTAATGTTGATTGTGTATATCTTAGTCAATTTGAATATTAATTTTTTTTGCCATTATCGTTGCCATTAAACATATTTCTCTTATCATTAATATTTGTCCATTGTTTTGTTAAAACTAATTAATTATTTTTCACCAAAAGATTGCTTAATGTCTTTTTTGGCAAATAAATATTTTAACTGTTTAATATATTTTACTTTTAACTCTAGATCTTCTATTTTACTAATGAGATCAATGAGGATATGTTTTTCCTCTGTTTGCTTAGTTATAACTCTAATTGTTTTACAACAATTATCTTTACAACCTAATTTTATATCAAGTTCACTAGAGTTACTAGCTGCAGATAGACAATCTGAAGAACTTTCAGAAATGCTTGAATTATTTGAATTTTTTTCATTTTGGCTAAAGTTACTTAACTTTAAGATATTGAAAAAAAATTCTTGATCTTTTTTAGTTAAGTCTAATTGCTTGATTTTTTTTAGTTGGGCATTCTGGGTTGTTATGGCCTTTCTTGCTACAATTATAACATTCAATTTCTTTAATATTCTTTTTTCCTGACTTTTTCTTATAAGTTTTATGCTTATAAGATTTCTTTCTTTTTTTTGCTAGATGTTCCATAAAATTCTGGTTTTGGAAAATGCTTCTTACTACGTTTGTAATATTGATTACTCTTATTATAAAGTTTATATGACTTTTGTTTTCTGCGAGATGGTGCTATTGAAAGGAGACCATATTGTTCACAGAAATCACTCATTTCATATTTAATTTTTTTCTTATCATTTTTTATTTGTTTACTAATTTTCATATCAATACACATTCTCATACCATCCCTTTCGAATGGTACTGATAATATCACCGTAGGTGAATTGGTCATATTCAATTATGTCTGTTGATTTACTTAATGCTTCTCTAATCTTATGGGCAAAAAGATTAGGTTGGTCATTAATAAATTTTTCTTTCCAGAAAGATTTATTGTAATCTGGTCTGACCATTACTCTTGAGATGAATACGTCTTTGTACCATTTGAAATCACTAAGTACAGATTAGGGTGTTTAGTTGATGAGTCTGCAGTATTTTTATTTATTTTTTCATTTTTGGTTACTTGGAGATGTCATTTTATGTAGATGAGACTTTTCTTATGTTCCATTTGATATGATGGAAAAATAGAATAATGAAAAGTCAAAAGAATGGAAAGTTTGAGAGATAAATAAAACATCATGTTTGGTAAAGAATGAAAATAGGAAGGATGAAAAAGTTGATGGATTAACTTTCCTTCCAACTCACTCAAATCAATCTCATATAGGAGATCATACGTGGCTATTTTGACAAATAAGAAAAGGAATTTTTAGTGTCAATCCTTCACCAGATTTTGGAGGAGTTTCTATCCTACTTAGAAAGTTCTCTCCCAAATCAAGCTTATGTCCTTGTTAGATTTAGTAAGGTTTTTAAGCTTTTAACATAACTTTTTTGGTTCTCAAATGACAGTAGTGGTACTTGGATACACAATGCTCCATTTCCAACCATGAAAATAGAATTTGCATCATTGGGGCTGGTCAGAGTACTGTCAACCGATAGCAGTAGGGTCAATAGAATAAATGATAGTTTGGCAGTTATTTTTGTACATTATGATGGCATCATGAATTTTAAAGGTTACACTAAAAGAAACTTACAACAATAGTTTATGCGTTACACACGTATAATTTTAGGGTGTCTAGATCTAATATTTTAAATATGAGGAGGTCTAAGTGATAAACCTTTAGGGGTCCATATGTAACTTATCCAAAAATTAAAAGCAGAAAGACACCCTTTCTTTATTTTAAATTATTTATTGAATTTTTAACTTATCCTTTGAACTATTCAAGTTGTTTCAATACTTTCAAATATTTTGATTCTCACCTAATTCAAACTACTGATTAATTTTTTGTCATAAATTAAAGAATATGAGGTGCAAGTGTTTTGGGCATGAGGAAGATGTATGTTTATCGCTATAGATCTTCGTTTACGATCAATTTGAAACCATTTTGTATATCAAAAATAGAATTTCATTAATCAGATATGGATTAACTCTATTATGTGTAACTCACATAAGGCATTAATAGTCTATGAATTTACACATAAATCCATGTCTGAAGCATTTACAATTCACGTGCATCAATTAATTACCAAAAATTAAATGAATGCCTACGTCAAGTTCACATTTTTATCAATTCATAATATTGAAGGTAGAAATTGAGATTTTTAATATTTGAAAGTACAAATAAATAATTGAAGCATCTTTCGGTGTATATAGTGAAATTAGTCCTAATTTTAATGGAGAGAATGGATTAAATAAATTATATAATTCTTGAGATAAATTAATTAAAAATGTAGTGGATAATTTTAAAAAATTATCATAGTTTGGGGGACATTTTTGAGATTTGCCCTAAAAGAACCACCCTTCGCCGCCGGATTTGATGGCTCGCCCTCTCTGGCCATGCATACACACGGACCCATTTCAACATAAATTTTTGGGCTAATAGCAAATCGCAACCTAAAAGATCACTCAAATATTAATTTATACTCTTAAAGTTTAAAAATATTAATTTATACCTTAAAAGAAATAAATTTACATCATTGCCATCTATTTTGCAGTTATGAAAGTTTGAACTAATTATAAATTGTACCTTCAAAGTTGAAATATTTCACATTTATGATCTAATCTAAAATAATTTCATTCATTAACACTCGTTAAGTAGCTCTCAATTGTGTCATATCGTAACATTTTCGTGTCGTGTTCAAGTCACTAAAAAAATGTTTTTAAAATTTATAAATTACCTATTTTTTTCCTTACAATACTCTTTAAATAACTATTTTTTGTGTACAGGATCCCTTAAATCATGTCATTCGTATCCAACTTTAATTTAATTGGATAGTCAAAAGTTTTGTGTGTAACTTTACACAGAAAAAGGTTATTTAATAAGTATTATGGGCAAAAAATTGGTATTTCCTTTTTAAATAGTATTTTATGAATTATCGTAAATGTGAAATATACGACACAATGCAATTGACTTGACATGAAAATATTTTTTTTGTTAAAATTTTTTTTTATTGACTCGAACATGACATAACATGAAAATGTCATAATACGACACCATTGAGAGATATTTAACGAGCATTAATGGATAAATTTTTTTTTTAGATCATAAATGTGAAATATTAAATTTTATAGGTGTAATTTTTAATTAGTCCAAACTTTTTTAATGGAAAAATGGACGGCAGTTAACCTCGGTGCATATTGATACAAATTTATGTCTTTAAGGTGTAAATTGATATTTTAAACTTTAAGGTTGCAAATTAAGATTGAGTGATTTTTTAGGGTGCAAGTTACTATTAGCCCTAAATTTTTTGGTACAATATTTTTATTTTTTATTGAATAAAAATATGATCTGAAATTTTTTATTAATTTATTTTTTAAATAATAATTAAAAAGAAAAAATTATAAAGAGGTACACAAAATTAGAGTTATTAGTCAAAAAATATATAACTCTTAATGTTAGGTTATTAAGTCCTTATTTTTAGAAGTTAATTGTGTCCAAATATACAATTTGACTTTTTATGATTTTTTTTGACATATTTGCCCTCCTTAAATCATGCATATTTCTTTTGGTAGTTAAGTTGATTTTTGATTTTTTTTATTGCATTAAAAATTTTCTAATATAATGGAAAAATTATATTATCACAAAATTTACATCTAATGTTGATTGTGTATATCTTAGTCATTTTGAAATTTAAATTTTTTTGTCATTATCGTTGCCATTAAACATATTTCTCTTGTTATTAATATTTTTCCACTATTTTGTTAAAACTAATTAACTGTTTTTCACCAAAATATTACTTAATGTCTTTTTTGGCAAATAAGTCTTTTAACTGTTTAATATATTTTACTTTTAACTCTAAATCTTCTATTTTACTAATTAGATCAATGAGGATATGTTCTTCCTCTATTTGCTTAGTTATAACTCTAATTGTTTTATAACAATTATCTTTACAATCTAATTTTATATCAAGTTCACTAGAGTTACTAGATGCTTTCAGAATTGCTCGAGTTATTTGAACTTTTTTCATTTTGGTTAAGGTTACTTAACTTAAAGATATTGAGAATTTCTTCTTGATCTTTTTTAGTTAAGTTTAATTGCTTAATTTTCTTTTTAGTTGGGCATTTGGGTCTGTTATGGCCTTTCTTGCCACAATTATAACATTCAATTTCTTTAATATTCTTTTTTCCTGACTTTTTCTCATAAGTTTTAGGCTTATAAGATTTCTTATGTTTTTTTACTAGATTTTCCATAAAATTCTGGTTTTGGAAAATGCTTCCTACTACGTTTGTAATATTGTTTACTCTTATTATAAAGCTTATATGACTTTTGTTTTCTGTGAGATGGTGCTATTGAAGGGAGACTATATTGTTCACAGAAATTACTCATTTCATATTTAGTCTTTTTCTTATTTACTAATTTTCATATCAATACACATTCTCGTACCTTCCTTTTGAATGGTACTGATAAGATCACTATAGGTCAACTGGTCATATGCAATCATGTCTGTTGATTTACTTAATGCTTCTCTAATCTTATGGGCAAAAAGATTAGGTAGACCATTAATAAATTTTTCTTTCCAGAAAGACTTATTGCAATCTAGTCTGACCATTACTCTTGATATGAATACGTCTTTGTACNATCCATGTCTGAAGCATTTACAATTCACGTGCATCAATTAATTACCAAAAATTAAATGAATGCCTACGTCAAGTTCACATTTTTATCAATTCATAATATTGAAGGTAGAAATTGAGATTTTTAATATTTGAAAGTACAAATAAATAATTGAAGCATCTTTCGGTGTATATAGTGAAATTAGTCCTAATTTTAATGGAGAGAATGGATTAAATAAATTATATAATTCTTGAGATAAATTAATTAAAAATGTAGTGGATAATTTTAAAAAATTATCATAGTTTGGGGGACATTTTTGAGATTTGCCCTAAAAGAACCACCCTTCGCCGCCGGATTTGATGGCTCGCCCTCTCTGGCCATGCATACACACGGACCCACTTCAACATAAATTTTTGGGCTAATAGCAAATCGCAACCCAAAAGATCACTCAAATATTAATTTATACTCTTAAAGTTTAAAAATATTAATTTATACNTTATGAATCCAGAAGTAATTAAATCAACTATTTTTGGTTCAGTATTATCAAGATTGTTAATATAACTATTAATAACCATAGACATATGATGAATTGTGTTAAGTATTTCTTGTTCACTTAACCCTTCTATGTTCCATTCATAAAGTTTGTTAGATTGAACTGAANACCTTAAAAGAAATAAATTTACATCATTGCCATCTATTTTGCAGTTATGAAAGTTTGAACTAATTATAAATTGTACCTTCAAAGTTGAAATATTTCACATTTATGATCTAATCTAAAATAATTTCATTCATTAACACTCGTTAAGTAGCTCTCAATTGTGTCATATCGTAACATTTTCGTGTCGTGTTCAAGTCACTAAAAAAATGTTTTTAAAATTTATAAATTACCTATTTTTTTCCTTACAATACTCTTTAAATAACTATTTTTTGTGTACAGGATCCCTTAAATCATGTCATTCGTATCCAACTTTAATTTAATTGGATAGTCAAAAGTTTTGTGTGTAACTTTAGACAGAAAAAAGTTATTTAATAAGTATTATGGGCAAAAAATTGGTATTTCCTTTTTAAATAGTATTTTATGAATTATCGTAAATGTGAAATATACGACACAATGCAATTGACTCGACATGAAAATATTTTTTTTGTTAAAATTTTTTTTTATTGACTCGAACATGACATAACATGAAAATGTCATAATACGACACCATTGAGAGATATTTAACGAGCATTAATGGATAAATTTTTTTTTTAGATCATAAATGTGAAATATTAAATTTTATAGGTGTAATTTTTAATTAGTCCAAACTTTTTTAATGGAAAAATGGACGGCAGTTAACCTCGGTGCATATTGATACAAATTTATGTCTTTAAGGTGNCGACATGAAAATATTTTTTTTGTTAAATTTTTTTTTTTATTGACTCGAACATGACATAACACGAAAATGTCATAATACGACACCATTGAGAGATATTTAACGAGCATTAATGGATAAATTTTTTTTTAGATCATAAATGTGAAATATTTAAATTTTATAGGTGTAATTTTTAATTAGTCCAAACTTTTTTAATGGGAAAATGGACGGCAGTTAACCTCGGTGCATATTGATACAAATTTATGTCTTTAAGGTGTAAATTGATATTTTAAACTTTAAGGTTGCAAATTAAGATTGAGTGATTTTTTAGGGTGCAAGTTACTATTAGCCCTAAATTTTTTGGTACAATATTTTTATTTTTTATTGAATAAAAATATGATCTGAAATTTTTTATTAATTTATTTTTTAAATAATAATTATAAAGAAAAAATTATAAAGAGGTACACAAAATTAGAGTTATTAGTCAAAAAATATATAACTCTTAATGTTAGGTTATTAAGTCCTTATTTTTAGNCAAGTTACTATTAGCCCTAAATTTTTTGGTACACTATTTTTATTTTTTATTGAATAAAAATATGATCTGAAATTTTTTATTAATTTATTTTTTAAATAATAATTAAAAAGAAAAAATTATAAAGAGGTACACAAAATTAGAGTTATTAGTCAAAAAATATATAACTCTTAATGTTAGGTTATTAAGTCCTTATTTTTAGAAGTTAATTGTGTCCAAATATACAATTTGACTTTTTATGATTTTTTTTTGACATATTTGCCCTCCTTAAATCATGCATATTTCTTTTGGTAGTTAAGTTGATTTTTGATTTTTTTTATTGCATTAAAAATTTTCTAATATAATGGAAAAATTATATTATCACAAAATTTACATCTAATGTTGATTGTGTATATCTTAGTCATTTTGAAATTTAAATTTTTTTGTCATTATCGTTGCCATTAAACATATTTCTCTTGTTATTAATATTTTTCCACTATTTTGTTAAAACTAATTAACTGTTTTTCACCAAAATATTACTTAATGTCTTTTTTGGCAAATAAGTCTTTTAACTGTTTAATATATTTTACTTTTAACTCTAAATCTTCTATTTTACTAATTAGATCAATGAGGATATGTTCTTCCTCTATTTGCTTAGTTATAACTCTAATTGTTTTATAACAATTATCTTTACAATCTAATTTTATATCAAGTTCACTAGAGTTACTAGATGCTTTCAGAATTGCTCGAGTTATTTTAACTTTTTTCATTTTGGTTAAGGTTACTTAACTTAAAGATATTGAGAATTTCTTCTTGATCTTTTTTAGTTAAGTTTAATTGCTTAATTTTCTTTTTAGTTGGGCATTTGGGTCTGTTATGGCCTTTCTTGCCACAATTATAACATTCAATTTCTTTAATATTCTTTTTTCCTGACTTTTTCTCATAAGTTTTATGCTTATAAGATTTCTTATGTTTTTTTACTAGATTTTCCATAAAATTCTGGTTTTGGAAAATGCTTCCTACTACGTTTGTAATATTGTTTACTCTTATTATAAAGCTTATATGACTTTTGTTTTCTGTGAGATGGTGCTATTGAAGGGAGACTATATTGTTCACAGAAATTACTCATTTCATATTTAGTCTTTTTCTTATTTACTAATTTTCATATCAATACACATTCTCGTACCTTCCTTTTGAATGGTACTGATAAGATCACTATAGGTCAACTGGTCATATGCAATTATGTCTGCTGATTTACTTAATGCTTCTCTAATCTTATGGGCAAAAAGATTAGGTAGACCATTAATAAATTTTTCTTTCCAAAAAGACTTATTGCAATCTAGTCTGACCATTACTCTTGATATGAATACGTCTTTGTACCATCTGNCAGATCTTGCAGAATCAAAGGAGATTCTTACTGATCCATCAGGAAACTTCTGGATATTTTCTAAGTTTTTTGTGGTGTTTTCACTATCTTTGTTATCCCAGTAAAATTATTTATCACTCTTTATACTTCCTCAAGTTTATCTCCCTCAAAGAATGAGGATCTCACCCTTCTTTACTCTGAGATCTTCCTGAACATAGTAAAAAGTTTCGTTATTATGACTACAAGGAGTCATGATTTAAACTTATCCTCTATCAAGATGAGTCTTACACTCACTCTTGGTTCATCCAGTTTTGCAAATATTTCAAAAGCAAGCTTCCAGCCTGGTTTTNCTATGAATCCAGAAGTAATTAAATCAACTATTTTTGGTTCAGTATTATCAAGATTGTTAATATAACCATTAATAACCATAGACATATGATGAATTGTGTTAAGTATTTCTTGTTCACTTAACCCTTCTATGTTCCATTCATAAAGTTTGTTAGATTGAACTGAAAACTGGTTACTAATGTTCTTTTCTTCAAATGGAAGATCAGAAGGTGTTGGTTTTGGATACCAATTTTTTGATGTATTGGTTGGATTAACTTTTGAAAAAGTTAATTTATTAATGTGTTGGCTATCAAATTTTTCTGCTAATTGTCTGATTTTAAAATCAGTATAACTTTCTAATGGATTTGTTTCTGGAGATTGATTGTCTTCAGAAATTTGTTCATCATTTTGGTTGATAGTGTTTACTTGAGATGGTTCTGCTTTAGCTTCCATCTTCTGCATAATTTCTTCAATCTATTGAAGTCTTTTACTATCTCTAGTTGCTAATCCTAACTTACTTCTATCTTCAGGTAGTCTAATTAAAGGTTTTTCTAATTTATTACTTAAAGATGGTTTAGTTCCATCAATTTTTATTTTTATTTTATCTAATTGTTTACCAATTGTTATCAAACTTTGATTGGTAAAATTGTTTTGTTCAATTATTCTTCTTTTCAATTCCATTACTGGTACTTTGAAATGAGAGGTTGTTACTTCAGAGTTTTTGTGATTAATTACTAAGGTTTCAACTGGAGGATGACTCGAAGATACTATGGAGGCATCTGAAGTCTTCCATTTATGTTTTGTTACTACGTTTACTTCTTTGTAATGGTTTTCTAAATAATCAAAAAATAATATTTCACATCTTACTTCTAGCATAAACTTAGTCCATTTTTCAATTATCTGTTCTTGTTTACTATTACTATATGTTGCTCTAAATTCTCGTCTTTTGGATTTGTTTTCCTTAGACTTGAATTCTTCATGTAATTCATCAAAGTTAATGATAAATACTCCATCATTTTTACTAATTGTGAGTAGTTGTTTATTTACTAAGTGGTTTCTCTCTAGGTCAGAGGCAGAAGGAGATGGTGTGAAATCATTTTCTTCTTCTTCTTCTTGGACACTTGATTGTGGTGTATAATAAGGTTTACTAATTTGTGATGATGAATTATCAATTCCTTTTAACCCAAATCTTCTTTCTAACTCATTTGCTAAATCTTTATCTCTTCTAGATATACTAGAGTATAATTCATATTTTCTTCCTTCATTAATTTGAAGTGGTTTACTGAATGATCTACTTGATCGATCAGATCTTGCAGAATCAAAGGAGATTCTTACTGATCCATCAGGAAACTTCTGGATATTTTCTAAGTTTTTTGTGGTGTTTTCACTATCTTTGTTATCCCAGTAAAATTATTTATCACTCTTTATACATCCTCAAGTTTATCTCCCTCAAAGAATGAGGATCTCACCCTTCTTTACTCTGAGATCTTCCTGAACATAGTAAAAAGTTTCGTTATTATGACTACAAGGAGTCATGATTTAAACTTATCCTCTATCAAGATGAGTCTTACACTCACTCTTGGTTCATCCAGTTTTGCAAATATTTCAAAAGCAAGCTTCCAGCCTGGTTTTCACAGTGGTGGCTTGTTCATGGCCCCATGCTTGAAATTTGACCACTTGATCTTCACGATCAGGTGACCTACTTCTCATCCATTTATAAGGTTAGTAAACATGAGAGTCAGTTTCCAATATTATTAGAAAAAATATAAAGGCCCTTAGATCTGTAGTTAGAAATGGGACATTATAACAAATCATGTTGTCCAGCAATATCGTGTTAAGTGGTGGCCCAAGTTCTAGCACGAGCGTATTATTGCACAGGTACAGTAGGAATTTCCAGTAAAAGTTCTTACACTAGTCTCATGGTTACAGGAACAACTAGCAATACTCCAGTAACTCTAGTAAAACAGGTTATGCCAACCCTTAAGGTTTTTGTCCCAGACGAACCGTCGGCACAACAACCACCAGCAAAGCAAAAGCATAAAAAATCTTCTTCCAAGGATTCTAGTAAGCAACCAAAGAAGAAGTCATTAGAACTCATAGAGGTAGCACATAAGCTTCTTCAACAAACAGCCAGTCAAGACAGTTCACCTACATTATCCCAATCATCAGTTAGTCCCTCCATGGATCTCTTCTAAGATGCTTAGTATCCCTATGAAGGTTATGACAACTTGGATATCACTACCCCATGATTTTTATCTCTATGTGTGATAGCTTCACTCACTACTTTATACACACACACACACACATTTATAATATTAGGAAGTTACACTACAAAGCTTAATTCTATTACTCCTACACTATTTTGATACACTGTATTTATACACTTTAAATTTGTGTAAATTTTAAATCCTAATTTATATTACTCGCACACTATTTTGATACACTATATTGATACACTTTAATTACAGTTTATCAAAACAGTGTAGGAGTAATATATATATATATATATATGACCAAAATTCTTCAATTTTAGTACTTTCTAAAATAAGATAATTAAAATTCCTTAATTTTAGTTGTCAAATTTCAAAAGTTTCCAAAAAATTTGAAACATATCTCTAAAAATGGAGAGTATTTATTATGAATTTTGATTTTCCTAAATTGAAATATAAAAAAAAATTTGATGTCAAATTTGATATTCATTTTTAAGATTTATGTTAATTGCTTTATTTGTTCTTTTCTTTGTTTATTTGCATGTTTATGCATATTTTTATTTGTATTTGATTATTTGAAAAATACAAAAATATTAGAGAAGAAAAAACAAAAATATTTTCTTTTATTTATTTTTCTTTGTTAATTATCATGGTAATTCACACTTTGATTTGCATCATAATGATTTCATCCATAAATTAAAATTGAAATGTGCATTGCAATGAGTTATATTAGGGAATAGAGACCTAGTGACATAAATCTGAGTGCTTGATTCATGAGCTAAGTCTCTTTCACCCAAGTGTTCTTGGATAGTGATTACCTTTGAAAAATTTAATACCAAGTACCCGACAATCATTCACCTGCATTCTTAGGAGTCTTATTAATTTGAACTATTAATCATCTTAAGTAATTCTAAGTGTTGGTGATAGGTGAACACATGACTAAAGGTTAGTTAAACCACAATCCCTCAAAAGATGTCAAAGGTCAAATGTGAGATAAGAGCTCAATGTGGCCAATCATTAAAAAGTGAGGCATAAATAAATGGCTAAAAATAATTGCACTTGAATTGTGGAGACTAATTATGCTTAATTCTCATTACTCATTTGTAAAGATGAAAGAGCTCATGCTAATCATGATTAGAAGCATACTTTAAAAATACGAAATTCACAATCATGTTAATTAAAGTCATAAAGAAGAAGGGATAAAAGAAATGAGGAGTTGTCTAAAAAAAAATTTTAGGACACTCACTAACCGGTCATATATTCACTTAAATGATGCATTAGGATTTCACGTTAAACTTATAAATGATTTGAATTAAGCGGTATCTTAATTGTGTCAGAGTTTGGTTTCACACACGTCGTACTTGAATTAGTCCAACTTGAACAAAATTTGAATACGTGTGAATGAAATTGAACGAAGTGAGGAAACATTGCTCTAGGATGCATGAAATTGATTTCTATATTTCTTGAATATGTCTTAGAGTAATATAACAAGATGATGAAATTTGAATGAAACTATTATAATTTGAACATGCGTAATTTTCATGATAATTGACACTATGCATTTAATGTTTAATTCAAAATTGTATTACACTTGCATACAATTTTATCCATGCATGTGCACATAATTGTAGTTAGGTTGTACATACACCCATGCATGATTTTGAGACTATAGAAGTAGTTGAGAGCCATTGGGAATACGTAATTGAATCCCTTAGGCTATCCAGTCACTACTTTTGATCCATTGCAATTCTAAGTAAAACGAAGGAGTCTGAGACGTATGGATCTATCCTTGCAGCCACTTGAGTTGTTTAGGAGATTTTAGTATAGGACCATATGAGAGTTTTGAGTGTTATTATTCAATTATGGTTTGTACTAAAGTCTATTTTTTTATTGTTGACTTTTCCATTTTATTGACTTTTATTTGTTTTAAGTTAAATTTTCATTTGTTGTGATGATACTCTAAGTCATGCTTATTGATGCTTAAATGAGTGATATGTCATGTTTGTTCTTTGCTTATTTTATGTGCATGATTATACCTTCTTATTACATTGTGGTTCTATGTCATGATCATTATATTTTGTCATTAGGTTGTCATTTATAGCAAATAAGCAAATAATATGGTGGGTAACTTGATTTTGTACAGTGCTTGTATATGTTGTCATTGGGTTGACATTTGCGACAAAAGGGGAGAATATTTTAGGTAGTTATGAGAGGAATCGGGGAGATTTACTCTTGAATAAACTAGATATGTTGCATGTGAATAGAGTAAGGAGGAGTTTGTTCAAATACTCAGGGGGAGTACATTTACAAACTTAGCATAAAGTCACCTATTTTACACTTGTTATTTTACTTGTGAACACCAACTTAGGGGTAGAACTTGATGTGATTAACATTGATATATCAATAGGTTCTCAAGTATATGAGATAATTTAGTTCTTAACATGTTACATATTTGTACTTGCATGATGTATATATAAATATGCCCTATGATTAACTTGGTGCTTACCATACCAAAGATTGTGTTATTTAATTCTCTAACATATGATTCTCTTCACAAGGTTTTGGTTTGATTGGTGATGTGCAAGACTATGTTCTTCAAGCAATATCTTAAGATGTAGATCTTATACTAAGATAGAGATTTAGGACGTGTGCATGAATGTTGAGATTAGATTTATAATTCGTTTTATTCAATGGTTTGTAAGTTGTAATCTTAATTTCTTACTTATGTATTTTATCACGAAATTGTCAAAGGGTGAGATTGTTAGATATAAATTTGTAACTGACTAATTTTGTGGATTCTATTGTAAATTTCAACCTATTACATGGTCATAATGATATCAAGGTTGAAGATCCGAAAGCGTCATGGAGGGGAGGAGATCAAGCATCAAAGTTACATCATACATGATGATGCACAAATTGGTTTGCACACCACCTGTCAAGTATACAATATAAAATGTAGTCAAATAAGTAGAGGGAGAGAGAAGACAAGGTTTATAGTGGTTCGGTCAATATGACCTATGTCCACTTTAAATGGCAAGGGTCGCCGATCCGGTATGGAGGGAGAGCACAGGATTACAAGCTTTTAGCGAGGAGGAGAGTATTATGCTCAAAGTGAGTGAGATGCCTACAAGTATTAGTGGGGCTTACAATTTATAGTGGCTTAGTGTAGTAATTGCATAGCTAGTCGGACGGTCATAACGAGGTTGGGTCCGTTTAATAGTCATAATAGATTGGTGTGACTTTAATAGTGATTAAATAGCTTGGCGACCTCTGCTCTCCTCAACCGCAAGGAAGTATATGATGCTCTCCAAGTGGCGAGAGTGAGGCTCTTGGACGCTCCTTGGTGGTGTAGAGGAGGCTCCTGGATGACCTTGAATGCTCTACCCCAAGGTGGTAGAGGAGACTCCCAGATGACCTTGCATGCTTGGAGTTGTGTCTTAAAACTCGGACCAGACTTATAACATGAGTTGGACCTTTGGACTTGACCCATCATTTGCCCCCCAATGCCCTGCATTTAAGGAACTTAGAAAGGAGGGCATTCAGTCGAGTTTGGATTTTTGACCAAACAACAAAATTAGAAAAACTTCGGGAGGCCAAAACATATACTACCAGCCTTTTTTGGACTTTTTATAGCATCAATCATAGCCAAAGGTTGTGAGTCTTGTGAGGCTCACCGAGAGCTTCCATTTGATATATTATAAGCCTCATTTGGAGTAATAGAGCAAAAGTTATGGTCAAAATTTCGAGCAGAGAGCTAGGCGAGTGGTTTGGGCGAGCAGCAGCTTTTAGGCAAGCTGAGCACTGTTCTAGGTGAGCAGAATTTTTTTTTTTTTTAAAACTTCGGGAGGCCAAAACACCTCTTTTTGGGCCTTTTTTGGACTTATTTTGAAAAGCTTATTGCCAATGAGTTTTGCTCATCTTGTCGAGAACTTTGATTTTCATATTTAATAAGCCCTATTTGGAGTTATGGCCCTTGTTGAATCCGAAACTTTTTTCTTTTTTTAGAGCCCTTGGTTTTGAATTGGGCCTTGTTGGTTTTTTTTTTTTTTAAAAAAAAACCCTAGGTTATAAATAGTAGCTTTCTTTTTCATTCTACCAACTTCCTTCAATTTGAGATTATACTCTTTCCTAAAACCCTTGAGAGCCCATTCTTCACCCATTCCNTGGAGTTGTGTCTTAAAACTCGGACCAGACTTATAACATGAGTTGGACCTTTGGACTTGACCCATCATTTGCCCCCCAATGCCCTGCATTTAAGGAACTTAGAAAGGAGGGCATTCAGTCGAGTTTGGATTTTTGACCAAACAACAAAACTAGAAAAACTTCGGGAGGCCAAAACATATACTACCAGCCTTTTTTGGACTTTTTATAGCATCAATCATAGCCAAAGGTTGTGAGTCTTGTGAGGCTCACCGAGAGCTTCCATTTGATATATTATAAGCCTCATTTGGAGTAATAGAGCAAAAGTTATGGTCAAAATTTCGAGCAGAGAGCTAGGCGAGTGGTTTGGGCGAGCAGCAGCTTTTAGGCAAGCTGAGCACTGTTCTAGGTGAGCAGAATTTTTTTTTTTTTTAAAACTTCGGGAGGCCAAAACACCTCTTTTTGGGCCTTTTTTGGACTTATTTTGAAAAGCTTATTGCCAATGAGTTTTGCTCATCTTGTCGAGAACTTTGATTTTCATATTTAATAAGCCCTATTTGGAGTTATGGCCCTTGTTGAATCCGAAACTTTTTTCTTTTTTTAGAGCCCTTGGTTTTGAATTGGGCCTTGTTGGTTTTTTTTTTTTTTAAAAAAAAACCCTAGGTTATAAATAGTAGCTTTCTTTTTCATTCTACCAACTTCCTTCAATTTGAGATTATACTCTTTCCTAAAACCCTTGAGAGCCCATTCTTCACCCATTCCATAGAAGCTTGATTGAGTGAAGGAGAGTGCTCCTCTTGAGATTCTTTTGAAACCCTAGGCTTGACATTCTTGAGTTTGAGTGTTTTGGACAATGGTGGCTAGTGGAGAAGATGTTCAGAGGCCTGCAACTCTTGGTGTGCAACTCGAAGAAGGTGGAGTTGTCCATGGAGAAAGGATCGAGGCGCGTGGCCTGAAGGAGGTGGAGGCACCGTTGGGCACTGCGAGGCGCACACCTAATGCACGAGAGAGGGGGTGTTGGGCGCCCCTTTTGGTGTTGGTTTTGGCGAGTAGGGAGCTGATTTGGGCGCCAGAGGTGCAGGTTTGGACAGCTTAGGCGAGCTGTCTGGGAGTGCCGACTGCCTAGGTGAGCTACTTGGGTGCGCAGACCGCCTGGGCGAGCTACCTGGGCATGCAGATTGCCTGGGCGCGCAGACTGCCTGGCGAGCTGCCTAGGCGACCGGACAACTTGGGTGAGCAACCTAAGTGCGTGGCNGGTGCCGACTGCCTGGGTGAGCTACTTGGGTGTGCAGACCGCCTGGGCGAGCTACCTGGGCATGCAGATTGCCTGGGCGCGCAGACTGCCTGGCGAGCTGCCTAGGCGACCGGACAACTTGGGTGAGCAACCTAAGTGCGTGGCTGGGATATGTGGGCTGGTTCCTTCTAGTGGATTACCACAAAGTCAGATTACTCAAGACCTCCCTAACGGTGGTTTAGGCAATTCCTCACGTCCCCATAAGAAAAAACACAAAAGCAAAATAGTTGATGACGGGTCCAAGGTTAGTACCCTTTCTAGTTTGCTCAATACTGATGATGACATTTTGAGGATTGTTTCTGCCTATCACATTCCCCCAACGGTTCTATGCCGCTGAGCTGAGATAGATAAACCTACCTCGGATGACTTTTCTGAGGCCATCGTTGTCTATGAGGAGATGCTCAAGGCTGGACTCAGGTTTCCCATGTCTCCTTCTATTTTCCATATTCTCCATTATTTTTCACTCAGCCCGGGACGATTGTCACCCAACGGTTGGAGAGTCTTGTTGGGTTNCGAGCTGAGATAGATAAACCTACCTCGGATGACTTTTCTGAGGCCATCGTCGTCTATGAGGAGATGCTCGAGGCTGGACTCAGGTTTCCCATGTCTCCTTCTATTTTCCATATTCTCCATTATTTTTCACTCAGCCCGGGACGATTGTCACCCAACGGTTGGAGAGTCTTGTTGGGTTTTCTTGTATTATGGAGGAAGGTGCATCATGAGGATGCTTCTCCTATGGAGTTCCACATACTCCAAATAGGGGGTGGTACTATTTTACCACGAGAGGTGGTAAGTTGCTTACGGGATTACCATCCAATTTCTACAACTGAAAATCTTGTTTCTTATTTGTTGGCAGAGNTGTAGCATACAACTTGAGTGAGACTCATACTCCAAATAAGGGGTGGTACTATTTTACCACGAGAGGTGGTAAGTTGCTTACGGGATTACCATCCAATTTCTACAACTGAAAATCTTGTTTCTTATTTGTTGGCAGAGAGTGGGCTGCAGAGGCCAATAAGGCTTTGGTGCCCACACGATGGAGTGTTGCTAGAAAACTTGGTATGCCCTTACACTTACTTGTGTTTTTTATTTTTTTATTTTTTACTCATCCATCATTCCTTGGCAGATCTGCATGTGCTCTCCAAAGACCAAGATTGGAAATTGCAGGCCGTGAGGGCTCATCCTAACAAGGACTTGGGAGTCCTCTTGCCCAAGAATGCTAGGATCATTACTCCCTCCTCGAAGTCCGACGGCTCCTCTTCGAAGAGGAAAGATGGATTGATTTTTTTTTCTTCCCCTTTCACTTGGTATTTTCATGTAGATAACACTTTATTTTCTTTGGAGCAGTAGATAGGGAGATGATTGGATCTCGTCTTTCTAGTAGGAGTCCTCCTCTTACTATGCCTCCCAGGTGGCCTCTCCAACTATGATGTCCGAGATGAGCTCTCCTCAGTCAACCCCTCCACTGGCACCTCGAGCACCCTCCCATCAAGTGACCAATCCAGTGGTGCCCCCTCGGTCAAAGGCTCCTACAGCTGTAACTCTTGCCCCAAAATCTCATCTAGAGTCTCGTTTGTTGGCCACAACTTCTGCCCCCATTCATCCACTCCTCTTACGGGGACTTCTTCTAGGGCGCATTCTTAGATTAATTCCATGCTGGGTAATGCGCAGGTCATCAGGGATCGGCTTGAAAAGTTTTTGTTCACTAACGATGTGAATGAGATTAGTGCCTTGGGCACTGAGGGGATCCTCAACTCTTTTCTAGAAGGCTAGGCTCAGGTATGGGTTTGTTCTCTCCTCTTTCTCCCTTCCTTCTATAAGTTTCTGACATTATTTTGTCTTCTGTTTCTCTTTAGACCTCCACTGCAACTATGTATTTATTTTCAAGGACCCTCATTTATCACAACTTGAAAAACGATCATGATGTGGTGCAAAATGAGCTTCTTGCTGCTCAGAGGAGGATCACAGAGCTTGAAGCAACTGACAGGGATTCTGATGCTGACCTTATGGTAACCTACGAGAGGGCGGTTGGTCTTGAGACTGAGCTCTTGGGAACTCATGAGAGGATGGTCAGGCTCGAGGATGAGCTTGCGGAGGCTCGTGAGAGGGCCGCGATCAGTGAGGCTAAGCTTTCGGCGTCCCATGGGAGGGTGACCATGCTCGAGGCTGAGCTTATAGAGGTCTGTGAGAGGGTCATGCTCAATGAGGTTGAGCTTTCGACAAACCATGAGAGGGCGGCTAAGCTTGAGGCTGGGCTTGCAGAGATCCGTGAGAGGGCCATGCTTAGAGAGGTTGCCGCAGAGGCAGATGTGAAGGCAGTTCATGAGAGAGCTTCGCAAGCTGAGGAGAGGGCTGTGATAGTTGAGAGGGACTTTGAGAACAGCCTTGCAGATGCCTTCATTGACGGCTATGAGGAGCTTCGGGAAAATTCTGCTACTTTTCCTGATATTGATGTCTCAGGCTTCTTGCCAACTGAGGCGCCTGATGATAGTGATGGAGTATCTGACGATGCCGAGGGTGATGATGAGGAGGAGGATGACGACCATAAGTAGTTAGCGTGCTAGAAACTTCTTTGGTTTTTTTTTTTTTTTTGAAAAAACATGTAGCCATCTTTTTGTAAAAGTGGTTCCTGCCACTGATGCTACTTTGAAGTTGAGAAGTTGAATATGAAAATGCAAAGATCTTTTTGAAATAAATTTAAAATTTTTATTCATTTTTCTGCTTATATAAAGCCATATCGGGTAATATCCCCACAAAAGAGTACAAAAAATAAAACCAAGTCCCCACTTTTTCTACTCTCTCAAGGTGTCACTAATAGTACCTATTCAGGTGCTCAGCATTCCATGGATGAGGCAAAATCTTCCCCTCAGAACATTGTATCTTATAGGTGTCCGACCTCACTACTTCTGTTATGAGGTAGGGTCCCTCCCAGTTTGGTCCCAGCTTTTCTTCTCGTGAATCCTTTGATTCTAGAATCACTTTCTTGAGGACCCAATCTCATGATTGGAAGGAACGAGGCTTTACCCTCGAGTTATAGTACTTTGCCATGTGGCTCTTGTACTCCGTATTGCGGACCACAACCATCTCCTTGGCCTCCTCTACCAAGTCGAGGTTGATGCGGAGTCCTTCCTCATTGGTGTCAGGGTCGTGGTGTTGGACCCTGAGAGACTGCACCCCAATTTCCACAGGCATGACTACCTCAGTTCCAAAAGCAAGGGAGAATGGAGTTTCTCCAGTTGGAGCTCTTGGTGTGGTGCGGTAGGCCCATAAAACACTTACGAGCTTGTCAACCCAAAGACCTTTCACCTTTTCAGGCCTTGTATTTGGGTTGCGTAACACCGTTCTTACCATAACTTTCGCTTATCCGTTTGCCTGCGGGTGCACTAGGCTTGAATGAGGCTGTTTTATTTGAAGGTCATAGTAGAATGAGTTCAGGAGCTTGTTGTCAAACTACTTGGCGTTGTCTCTTACAATGACATGGGGTATCCTGAAGCGGCAGACCAGGTTCTTCCAGATAAAATCTTTGACCTTTGCATCTGTTATCTTTGCCAAGGGTTCGGCCTCTGCCAATTTAGTGAAGTAGTCCACCGCTACCACCACGAACTTACAGTCCTCTACTAAGAGGTAGGGGGCCTAGGATATCGATGCCCCATTTGGAGAAAGGCCACAGACTTGTGATGACTGTTAGTTCCTCTGGTGGCTGTCTGGGAACAATGGCAAAACGCTGACACTTGTCGCACTTTTTGGCGAATTTATGGGCATTCCTCATTATGCTAGGCCAGAAGTAGCCTTGTCTAAGTGCCTTGTGGGTGAGGGAGCGTCTTCTAGAGTGATTTTCACAAACCCCTTCATGGATCTCCCGCATAATATAGCCTGCTTCTTTCGGGGAGAGGCATCGCAGTAATGGCAAGGAGTAGCCTCTCTTGTATAGGATGTCTTGTAGGATAGTAAACTTGGCGGCTCTCATCCTGAGCTTCCTAGCTTCTAGAGGATCATCTGACAACGCACCTTCTTGGAGGTATGTCCATATTGGGGTCATCTAATTCGACTCAATCGATGCACAATTGACTTTTTATGCCTTTCGTGTCTAATTTACTTGGTTCGAACTAGTAACCAATGAATGCTGGTCCTCTTAGTGGGGCTTCCAAGGATGAGGCAAGTCTGGCGAGTGCATCAGCGGCCATGTTGTCTTCTTTTAGGATGTGACAGATCTGAAAGTATTGGAACTTTGTGATCAAGCTTTTCACCATGCCAAGGTATTCTTGCATTCTGGTTCCTTTTGCTTCGAACTTACCCTTTACTTGATTAACAATCAGTTGAGAATCACTGTAAGTGGCGAGGTGTTAGGCTTCCATTTCAGCTGTCAATCTTAATCCAGAGAGGAGGCCCTGTATTTTGTCTCATTGTTGGAAGCAGTAAAATGGAGCTTCACTACATATTTGAGGAGAGTTCCATCGGGGCTGATCAAGATCAGGCCTACTCCACCTCCCTCACTAGTCGAGGAGCCATCCATGTAGAGTTTCCAGAGTGGTAGAAAAGAAGGCTCGGAGATCACTGTGGGAGCCTGGGCACAAGGATAGGGAGCCTGGAAACTAGGCTGGGCACCTGAGGAGAAGATGTGGGTGCATGGGGAAGGCTGGGCGCCTAAGGACAAAAGTTGGGCTCCTAGGGATGTGTAGGCACCTGAGGAGGAAGGTTGGGCACCTAGGATGGCCTAAGCTCCCAGTTTGGGTGCTTGAGGGTCCCTGCCAGGTGTCTAGGTATCCTCGCTAGCTGGGGTGGAAGACTCGTTGCTCCCTTCCTGTGCCGATGTAAGCTCAGCAATGACATCTGTCAGGGCTTGTGCCTTGGTGGCTGCCCTTGGTTGGTACTGAATATCGAATTCACCGAGTTTCACTGCCCACTTAAGGAGTCTACCGGATACGTCCGGCTTTCCCGAGACTCTTTTTAGAGGCTGGTCGGTGACGACAACAATGCTATGACTTTGAAAGTAATGTCGTAAGCACCTTGCTGTTGAGATGAGGGCGATAGCTAACTTCTCTAGTCCTGAATATCTGATTTCTACTCCTCGATATGCTCTGCTCACATAAAAGATAGGTTTTTGCACTCCATCGTGGTTCCTTATGAGCACAAAGCTTACCGCCAATGGGGAAATAGAAAGGTATAGATATAATTTTCCCCCTGGTGTGGCATGTGAAAGGAGATGAGGTGTAGCCAAGTAGGCTTTAAGCTTTTGAAAGGCCTTCTCTGCCTTAGGTCCCCACTTGAATATCTTTCGGAGAATCTTGAAAAAAGGTAAACATTTATCTGTAGACTTGGAAACGAACCTGTTGAGTGCTGCAATCCTACCATTGAGGTGCTAGAGATCTTTGGTCGAGGAAGGCGACTTCATATCTAGGATGGCTTTGATCTTGTCCGGGTTCGCCTCAATTCCCCTCTAGTTAACCATAAAACCAAGGAATTTTCCTGACCCAACGCAAAAGGCGCACTTCTCCGGATTCAACTTCATGCAGTATATTCTGAGAACATTGAAAGTTTCTTGGAGGTGGTCGATGTGGTATGTTGCTCCGAGACTCTTTACCAACATGTCGTCTACATACACCTCCATCGTTTTCCCGATTTGTGACTGTAACATCTTGTAAACTAGTCGTTGATAAGTTGCTCCTGCATTCTTTAATCCGAAGGGCATGACCTTGTTGTAATAGGTCCCCTTTGGAGTGATGAATGATGTTTTTTCCTGGTCTGGGGGGTACATGTTGATCTGGTTATACCCAAAATATGCATCCAAGAAGGTAAGCAATTCATGTCCTGCGGTGGCGTGAATGAGGAGGTCAATTCGTGATAATGGGTAGCTATCTTTCGGCCATGCCTTATTGAGTTCAGTAAAATTGACGCAGAGGTGTCACTTCCCATTAGCTTTAGTCACCATCACCACATTTGAGAGCCACTCAGGATAGGCTACTTCTCTGGCGGCCATATTCTCTATCAAATTTTCCACCTCCTTTCCATCGCTTGGGTCCTTTAAGTGGAGGCACCCTTTAGCTTTTGGCGAACAGGTTTGTGGTGAAGATCGACGTTGAGGCGGTGGGTGGTGACCTTAGGATTAATACCTTCAAGATCCGCATGTACCATGCAAAAATGTCCATGTTGAGCTTCAGAAAGTCTGTTAGCTGGGGGACCAAATTTTTATAAAGGGAAGAGTCAATGTACACTCTTTTGTCCTGGTACTCCTTATCTAAGACTACTAGTGTGAGCTCCTCAACTGGTTCCCCTCTTTCTATTGTGGCATCATTCCTTGGATCAAGGACCTCCATTTGTAGGGCTTCTTGTGGCTTCCTCGTCTTCATGGAGGAGACATAGCACTCCATTGCGGCTACTTGGTCTCCTCGCACCTCTCCAACTCCATTCGAAGTTGAAAAATGGAGGATGAGGTGGTAGGTGGAGGGCACAACTCTTAGGGTATTGAGAGTTGGTTGCCCTAAAATGATGTTATAAGCTGAAGGATAATCTGTCACTAGGAAGTTAACCATAATCGTGGAGCTTCGAGGTGTCGCCCCGGTAGTGACAGGTAGGGTGATGGACCCTAGGGGATACACCTTCTCCCCTGAGAACCTAATGAGGGGCGACCTGATGGGCTGTAATCTTTCTCTACCCAAGTTGAGCTTGTCATATGCCTCTGTGAACAAGATATCCGCAAAGCTTCCGCTGTCCACGAGAATCCTTCGCACTTGGAAGTTGGCGACGGTCATGGTGAGCACCAGAGGGTCGTCATGGGGGTGCTGGATTCCTTCCAAATCTTTGTCTGAGAAGGATATGACCTTGCTATTTCCATACTTAGGCGCCTTGGATGGGTGCAATTCCTCAGGGTCCTTAGCTTTTCTGGCATGAGCCTTCATAGGGGAGAGGTATTCTCCTCCCCCTATAAGCCCTCCGGAGATGGTGTGAATTTCTCCAATAGACTATTGGTCTTCTGGATTACGGGGTGGTGCTGGTGCCTGTCCTCTACCGGCAACATACTGGCATAGGTGACCCCGTTGGATGAGCTCCTCAATTTACCTTTTGATATCATAACAATCATCGGTGTCATGGCCATGGTCACGATGGAAACAACAATACTTGTTTGGGTTTCTTCGGTTTGGGAGAGACTTCATTCTCCCTGGCTATTTTATTTCGGGGTCATCCTGTACCAGTAATAGGATGTGCCCGACGGCGGTTTTGAGGGGAGTGAAGGCTTGTCGATCTCTCTAGGAAGTAGGACCAAGCCGGTGTTTGGCAGGTACTCTCTCCGTCCTGCTACGCTTGTTATTATTCTCATTTTTATCGTCTCCATCTTTTTCTTTTCTTTTCTCTCCAGATCTAGAGGACTTCCCTCGTCTGGCCCTTGTAATGTCCTTAGCATTCATGTATTTTTGGGCCTTCACTAGCAACTCTGGCATACTCTTAGGTGGGCGCTTCATTACAGAAAAAAGAAAGCTTGCGACCGGAGGCCTCCTAGGAAGGCGGTCATGCTCACCTTATCATCGGGCTCTTTGACCTAAAGGACCTCCTCGTTAAAACGAGTGAGGTAGCTCCTCAGGCTCTCATCTCGGTCCTGCTTTATACTGAGCAAGTGGGTGGCAGGCTTCTGGTGGCGGCGTCCTCCAATGAAATGTGACACGAAAGACTTGCTCAGCTCAGCAAATGTGCCAATTAGGGATGACAGTGGACTGGAGAAAAATGGGTATTCGTTCAAACCCGCCTCGTTTGGATCAGAGATGGACTATACGTATTGGACGGTGGACGTATACGAAAATACTCGTATAAACCCATATGGGGATGAAGGAGGGGATGGACTTACACTTACCCCCTCCCCGCCCTCGCTATACCCGTTATATATATATATATATAAATCCCAGCCCAAACTTATTGAGTCTTCTCTATCAGCCGCCTCTCTCATCCTTCCATCGCCTCTCCCATCCCTCCATCGGATACAACACGTCCACACACCACTACATTCCACTTCGCTCTCTCTTTCTCTCTCTACGCCTTTCAATTTTCAATCATGAAAGAGCATAATAGAAAAACGACAATGCAAGTCTATTGCTCCACTTGCCTGCTTTCTCTCTTTAAAACTCAAAAGCCGCCATGCCTGTGCCTTTAAGGTTTGAACTTCTTCTTCGTCTTTTGCTGGACCCAAAAAGCGAAGCCGTTTTCGTGCCTTGTGGGTCTTTGAGGGCTTGATTTTCTTTGTTGGTTGAGTTTTGTTTTCTATGTATGTAGATGGGTCTCGTGTCTTGTGGGTCTTTGCAAGCTTGATTTTCTTTGCTGGTTGAGTGTTGTTTTCTGTATGTGTAATGAGTTTAAATTTACTTCAGTTTTTGGGAGGTTAAACTCATAAGTCTAAGTTTTTGAGAATCCAAGTCAATTTGTATTCCCTCCCCCCTTCCCCTCTTGGTGCAAAAAAACTGAGGATTGTATTTTCCCACCAATGCCCATTTTATTTTATTTTTTTCCTGTAATGAACTCTGTTTGATTTGC
>CAUOFW020005525.1:411449-424479 GCA_963454935.2 Ilex paraguariensis
CTTGTGGGTCTTTGAGGGCTTGATTTTCTTTGTTGGTTGAGTTTTGTTTTCTATGTATGTAGATGGGTCTCGTGTCTTGTGGGTCTTTGCAAGCTTGATTTTCTTTGCTGGTTGAGTGTTGTTTTCTGTATGTGTAATGAGTTTAAATTTACTTCAGTTTTTGGGAGGTTAAACTCATAAGTCTAAGTTTTTGAGAATCCAAGTCAATTTGTATTCCCTCCCCCCTTCCCCTCTTGGTGCAAAAAAACTGAGGATTGTATTTTCCCACCAATGCCCATTTTATTTTATTTTTTTCCTGTAATGAACTCTGTTTGATTTGCATATAAATTATAGGAGAAGAAAATAAAATTTAATTGCTACAAATATGGTATTTTGATATTTGTTATTTTATTGGGTTGGGCCTTAGTTTCTTGATTGATGAAAATTCTAGGGCTGGATTTTGTTTTTTAAATTTAAATTTGTGTTACCATCTTCATCTCTGTAATACTCATCTATATAAGTTTTTGTTACAGAAGCATAAATGTGATTTTCCTTGCCTTGCTAGTGTAATTTTTTTCTTTCCTGTTTGATTTACATATATTGATAAATGATGCTCCACTGGGCTTAGGCGTGGCCTTGGGTTTGGGCGGGGACGGGGACAAAAATTAAATATTTACCCGCGGATGGGGATGTGGATGAAAATTATACCCGCTAACGGGAGTGGATCGGAGATGGACGGAATTTTTTTAAGCGGGTATGGGGATGGAGACTACCCCCACCCCCGCTTCAGTCCACTGACATCCCTAGTGTCAATGGAGGCTGAGGAAAGTTTGGAGAACCATTGTCAAGCGGATCCCTTCAAGGTGGTTGGGAACGCTCTGCACAAGGTTTCATTAGGGACGTTGTGCAGTTGCATCAAGGTTTTAAAAGTTTCAAGGTGGTCCAGCGGATCCTTCGTACTGTCAAAGGTCTCAACAGAAGACATCTTGAATTTTTGGGGGAATGGGTAGTTCACCACGTCAGTTTTGAAAGGTGTGTCGGTTTGACTTACAAGGTAGTCTACTGTCTCAGGGTCCTGCACTTTCATGGCGTTGAAGACGTCACCCAATTGATTTTGCACCTCCTTAATTTTTTCGTCCCATTGATTAGGAGGAGGGTCTCTTGAATCACCACGGAAATGGCTCTCATGCTCCATGCTTTGGTTTTCACTCTCGTCCTCTTGGAGAGCAGGGTTTCCACCATGCGGAGTCGGAGCAGGGGCTGGAGGACGAGGTCCCTTATTATGGGCCCCCCTATGTGGGGCACCCAAGGGAACTCCCAAAGGGGGCGCTTGGATGGGGAGCGGTAAGGTGAGGAGCTATTTGATGACCAGGGAGTGGAGCTCCCCTAGCTTGAGGTCCAGGCTATGCTCCTCCTTGTTGCCCAAGCATTAATTGTAGAATCTGCTGATTTTGGGCTATGAGCTGATGCATTGTGACCAGCATCTGCTATGTATTTGGGACAGGATGGACGGGTGGAGGAGCAACCTCCTCCTCTCGNAGCTAGTGTAATTTTTTTCTTTCCTGTTTGATTTACATATATTGATCAATGATGCTCCATTGGGCTTAGGCGTGGCCTTGGGTTTGGGCGGGGACGGGGACAAAAATTAAATATTTACCCGCGGATGGGGATGTGGATGAAAATTATACCCGCTAACGGGAGTGGATCGGAGATGGACGGAATTTTTTTAAGCGGGTATGGGGATGGAGACTACCCCCACCCCCGCTTCAGTCCACTGACATCCCTAGTGTCAATGGAGGCTGAGGAAAGTTTGGAGAACCATTGTCAAGCGGATCCCTTCAAGGTGGTTGGGAACGCTCTGCACAAGGTTTCATTAGGGACGTTGTGCAGTTGCATCAAGGTTTTAAAAGTTTCAAGGTGGTCCAGCGGATCCTTCGTACTGTCAAAGGTCTCAACAGAAGACATCTTGAATTTTTGGGGGAATGGGTAGTTCACCACGTCAGTTTTGAAAGGTGTGTCGGTTTGACTTACAAGGTAGTCTACTGTCTCAGGGTCCTGCACTTTCATGGCGTTGAAGACGTCACCCAATTGATTTTGCACCTCCTTAATTTTTTTGTCCCATTGATTAGGAGGAGGGTCTCTTGAATCACCACGGAAATGGCTCTCATGCTCCATGCTTTGGTTTTCACTCTCGTCCTCTTGGAGAGCAGGGTTTCCACCATGCGGAGTCGGAGCAGGGGCTGGAGGACGAGGTCCCTTATTATGGGCCCCCCTATGTGGGGCACCCAAGGGAACTCCCAAAGGGGGCGCTTGGATGGGGAGCGGTAAGGTGAGGAGCTATTTGATGACCAGGGAGTGGAGCTCCCCTAGCTTGAGGTCCAGGCTATGCTCCTCCTTGTTGCCCAAGCATTAATTGTAGAATCTGCTGATTTTGGGCTATGAGCTGATGCATTGTGACCAGCATCTGCTATGTATTTGGGACAGGATGGACGGGTGGAGGAGCAACCTCCTCCTCTCGTAGGTTGTCTTCATGCTGACTCATGGTTCTGGTGGTGATCGCCTTTGATTCAGCAAAGAAAATATTTAGGTGAGAACTTTGTCGTTCCCACAGACGACGCCAAACTGATGATGCACAAATTAGTTTGCACACCACCTGTCAAGTATGCAGTATATAATGTAGTAAAATAAGTAGAGGGAGAGAGAAGACAAGGTTTATAGTGGTTCGGTCAACATGACTTACGTCCACTTTGAATGGCAAGGGTTGCCGGAATTTTATTATCTTCGGTATGGAGGGAGAGCATAAGATTACAAGCTTTCAGAGAGGAGGAGAGTATTTTGCTCAAAGTGAGTGAGATGCCCTCAAGTGTTGGTGGGACTTATAATTTATAGTGGCTTAGTGTAGTAATTGCATAGCTAGTTAGACGGTCATAACGGGGTTGGGTCCATTTGATAGTCATAACAGATTGGTGTGACTTTAATTGTGATTAAATAGCTTGGCGACCTCTGCTCTCCTCAACAGCAAGGAAGTTTATGATGCTCTCCAAGTGGTGAGAGTGAGGCTCCTGGATGCTCCTTGGTGGTGTAAAGGAGGCTCATGGATGACCTTGCATACTCTACCCCAAGGTGGTAGAGGAGACTCCTTGATGACTTTGCATGCTCCTTGTTGACGTAACTCTTTAAGCTTGATGAGTTTGACTAGACCGATCACATTGGGCTGAACTTGTTGGACCTTTTGGAGTTGGGTCTTAAAACTCGGACCAAGCTTATAACATGAGTTGGACCCTTGGGCTTGGCCCATCAATTCATACTCCAGTTGCACCCTCAAGATTAGGACAAAGGTAATGACCTAGATATCTAAGATTATCCCTTGGTTTATTTAATTTGGGAGGATTAGAGTTAAAATAGAATTAGGAATTAATCTGTGTGTGACTCTTGGATGATTTTAAAAGAAAAGATTTCTTTTGTATTTTGAAAACATAAATTAAGTCATTAGCTGACCCCTCTTGAGTAACACTCTTTAGTGTTCAAGATGACAAATATTTTGCTTGGGTTTAGGTTTAAAAAATCTAGTAGGGATCGTCTTATGATCATTAGCCTTCCCTAAAACAGTCTCTTTGTGATTTAGGAAAGAAAAGGGGAAGAGACTACGAGATGGGGTACTGGGCTCTCTCTATGAGCTCTCTCGAGCGACTTTGACCATCGCTCGAGCGATCTCATGGTTGGTCAAGCGGTCTATGCTCCTCAGTTAGGTTTAAGACGTGATTTTCATTCCAATGATAATTGCCCTATGACCGCCCTCCCTCCGATTGAGCAGTCGTTAACAAATCTAAGTTTCCTTGTTGATCAAGATTATCCTCATTCCAGGCCTATAAATAGGGAGAGTTTTTTCTTCAATTAGGGTAAGCCTCTTGTAAGCCTTTTGAGTGAGAAAACTCATCTTTAACCTAGAGAACTTCCACCACAACACTAGATCCCTAAGATCCCAGGCTGTCACTAGAGATTTTATCCAAGCTCACAACTTGGAGTTGAAGATTTAGATGGTTTAACAAATCCATTGGTGTTTGTATACAGGGAATCATTAGCGTGCCCATGATTGCTCAATGCCTAAATGAATCTTGCAACAAGGAGTTCAACTGAAGCTACACAAAACGTCGAAGATGGACTTTCAGTAAAGATTAAGTAGTAGATTAAGCTTTGGTAGACCAAGAAGGTTTCCCGTGGTTTTTCTTGAGAAGAGTTTTCGCGTCAACAAATTACTTATGTTATTTATTAGTTTTACATATACACTTGTGATTTGTTGCACACACGAACACTACGTGTTTGATGAATTGATTGTTTAAATCTACATATCACATATAGTTGCTTATGGGGTTCAGGTTGCCTTGGTTAGGATCATCGTGGGAGATTACGTGTTAATCAACAAATTGATAAAATCAATACACTAATCCACATGGGTGTTTTGGGTTGTAGTATTTGAAAATGAGTTCTCACACTTAACTTACATATTATTGTGTGACAACGTAATTGTGGTAGATTTAGGTTAAAATTGGTGGTCATCCGAGCTTAAATTTTAATTAACCTATTCACCACTCTCTTGGTTCAACGTGTGATTCCTCATGTATAATCGAGTGGAAAGATCCTACACGTGAAGTGTTGTATTTTCTCCACAATAACCATCAAACATAACTATAGTATACTCTTGATCATTATCGCTTGAATCTATATCTTAGATATGTTTTTATCTGATGGAGATAAGATTGAGATCTCGAACACAAGCCCTATCACTATTGCAAACCCTATTACGATCTGCAACATTATTCATTCTCAATGTTAACCAAGCAAGGGGATCATGGAACTCATGATAAGCTTGTAGGTTCCCACATCGAAAACTAAATAACTCGACCCTCCAAAGAGCATCTTTCACATGATCACTGTCACGGGGAAGGTTGGCCATTGACACCACTTGGCTAATTAGCAATCATGCTAGATCAATGAAGACTCTGATTTCAATCAACACATCAATAATGGAGACACAAAGAAATTTATGTTTCTTCACGTATCGAACACACATGCTAATTAGCGAAGGTTGTCACTACTTCACTAATCATCAATCATATTAGGTAAGTCAAGTCTCCAATACTAATTTAAGTAGCAGTAAGTGAGACAAAAAAATATCATTATTTGTTCGTGTATCAATCAAACATACAAAAACTGTTTGAATCCATATGAAAATGAGATTAAACTCTGAAAGATGGTATTATTGACTTGATAAAACTTGTAGAACAATTTATTAAAATGCCTCAAACTCCAAAGTTTTTCAGCCAATAATACGCAAGTTACTAAAAAACATAATAAAATTGCAGATTATTTGGAGTTAGAAAAAGATGACATGTAAACATTCTAGAATACTACTCATTAAATTCTAACTATAACATTTGACATGAGAATCCAATCTTGCTTGCGACGATATATTTTTGTCACAGAATATAATTTTAGCGACGTATTTTTTATTTTTTGTGACGTTTATTTTCCATTGCTGAAAATATGTTTTGGCGAAGAAATAAATGTTTTCCTTGACGAGGCTATTAGGATGAAGCTGTGACGACGCAATAAAATTGTTGCAAAAAATAATTCGCATTGCAAAAAAAAAATAATAATAATAACCATACACAAATAAGATACATAATTGTTACCTATGATTTTTTTACCTTTTTCTTACTATTTATATTGTTTGTTATTATTTTCATTTAGGTAATGTGGTAAAATAGCTTCTAATATTTGTGTTTGTACTATAATGAATTGTGTTGTGTTTCAAATTTTAATAATAGTGCTACTACTTTTGAATTTTTGCCATAAGTGTTGTTAGCGGAATAAAGAAAAGGATGATCAAGCTATTTATAAAAATAATAAATATATTTGTAATTGATTTTCTGATTCCATTTTCCTTTTTTCATAGCGGAAACATAAACCAAACAAGTGTTTTCTGTCTTTACTGTTCACAACATGGCTGAAATGCCTTCCATTATTGATTTTTTTTTTTTTTGAAAAATGAAAATTTTACCGTCACCGAAAAATGGACATTGAGGGATCCTGGAGGATAGTACTTGTCATTATAGCGTCTTAATGAAATAAATATACAAAAATTAAAATCGAATTACATACTATTTTCAGTTGAGCCAATAACATGAATCTTTTTTTTTTTTTTTTTTTTTTAAGTTAAAAATATCATATTGCAGTGATACCAGACAACATAAAATCACCCCCTTTATTGTATAATAATTAGTACAGAAATTTCATGCAATCAGTTACAACGCATGTAGCCTATGACGTCATAGACTCATTATTCCAAGTGCACACCTTAGATTTGGTGTAGTACTATTTGAGCTCCATGTTGCGGTTGAAGGGTTATAACAGTATAGGGGGCATGTGTGTATGAAGGAGAAAGCTCAAATGAAAAATGTTGCAAAATCATGGCTAGAGCAAGCTTTGCTTCTATCATGGCAAAGCTTTGGCCTAAACAGATTCTTGGTCCCCAACCAAATGGATAGAATGCAAGCTGATCTTTTGATGCCTTGGAAACTCCTTCAGCGAATCTCTCTGGTTTGAATTCTCCCACATCATCGCCCCAGTATTCGGGATTGTGATGTAATAGCAGTATTGGTAAGAAAATGTCGACCCCAGCAGGAAGCCACAAGCCACCGATGTCGTTTTGCTGGAGAGTGTGTCGATATAAACCCATCACAGGCGGATACAACCTTATAACCTCATGTAGAACCATTGAAACCTGCAAATGAAATATGTAAGCCAATTGCTACTATTTACAATACTTCTTTCCTATGTCCTATATTTACGAAGTGCCTACTAGTCCTTGGAATGTGTGGCATAACAACTTTAAGCAATTTTGTTGTTGTAGTACTTCAAACAAGCATGTTTAACCCTCCTAATGTGAAGAACAAATGTCAAGCAAAAGTATATAAAGAGAAGCCTTCTTATTGGTATCTAGTGCTTATGCCGAATCTGTCAGGTTCTCAGGGGGGTTTTGGTGCTTATAGTTCACTCTACGATATTTCAAGCCTTTCGGAATGTGAAAAGAAGTTGTTACCTCTTCTTTTGAATTGCAAAGATAAGAAAAAGGTAGAACACAAATACTATCCAAAATAGTGGAGTCTTTAGGCAAGACCACTATCTTGTACTTCTAAGTTTTTTCGAGAAATAAAAAAAAAAATGTTGAACATGGCAAGAGGCAACTATGTCTTTAAAGTGACTTCCGAAGAAAATGCAAATGAACCCTTTTTGCTTGTGTATATATCATTTGGGAACCCGAATTAAAAAATACTCATCTCTTGAGGAATTAGTAATAAATTAGGTTCACATAAAATTATAAGAGAAAAAAAATAAAAAGGAAACCAGATGTATTTAATTAAATTATTTAAATTCACATATACTTACAATCTTGAGGTGGTTTATTGAGTCAAGCTGAGGGGTTTTCTTCCCACAGATCTGTAGAACCTCTTCTCTTGCCTTCTCTTGCCAGTCTGGATGTATAGACAAGACAATCATCGTCCATGTAAGCCAGTTAGCAGTGGTCTCTTGGCCAGCAAAGTAGAACAACTTGCATTCTTCTATTATATCTTCAATTGTCATGTCATTCTCAATCTGTTGTTTGCATTGTAAAAGCAAGCCTAGTAGATCACTCTCACATGATTCCCCATTTGACATGGCTTTCTCTTTCTTCTGGATCATTTCCCTTAGCATTGCTTTTATCTCATTGTCTATCTGATACCTCCTCTTGTTCTTTTTAGTTGGTAAAAACCTATGTAAAGCATGAAGAATTAGGCCAAATTGAGATGATCAACAAAGAGTTCAATTCAAATTAGACTGGTGGAAATTTCTGCGAGCACAAGAGTTTGTGATTGAATTTTGTAGTTTGGCCCAATAACACATTTNGGCCAAATTGAGATGATCAACAAAGAGTTCAATTCCAATTAGACTGGTGGAAACTTCTGCGAGCACAAGAGTTTGTGATTGAATTTTGTAGTTTGGCCCAATAACACATTTGTACCCTATACTTTCAAAACACTCTCTAAAGTTTTGGATGAAATTGGAACCATTAGAAATTCTGTTAAAGTTAACAATTGAATATCAAAAGTCAATATTTGTAGATAAATACCCTTATATATTTTTTATTTTACCTCTCCAGAATAAACAATCTCTTCATCCCTCTTCCCTTCATATGCATTTACTAAATTTGTTCAATCTAAGTAAAATTTTTAGGAAGAAATAATATTACATAATTGAAAAAGATAAAGGGAAATTCTTAACCCCTTAGTTGTTATAAATTAATCCAAAACCACAGGGATTATGTGTGCATTTCTAAAATGAGATTAAATTCTTTATAGATTACTCGTAAACCAATGTGTTCAATGATTACTCTTAAAATTATTGAATCACATCACATATAGGAAGGTAAATTTTAATTTAATGCTGCAACAAGGTGTCATTTAGACTCACAAGTGCATGGCAAACATTGGATGCACACAATCACCATCTAAACATGTGCATCGATTAAACTTAGATTTTATGCAGTCAAATGACTGGAACTACATACATGCAGGTTCATGTGTCACCCCTTCTATTTTAGTTATTTTTAAGCTATAGGTTCATACTAAAGATTTTCACAATATTGCAAACACTATAAGCAATCAGTTCATTTCATTTGGTTGTCTTCTCTACCATAAATAAACTCTGCTTGAAGTTTGGAAATGGCATTAATTCACCTTAACCCGGGTACATATATGGCCTGATATGCTTCAAGCGCCAGAACCACCTGCTCTTTTTGAAGTTTAAAAATCTGTTGTCCTTCCTCATAGCTGCTTCCAAATGCTGCTCGAGAAATGACGTCAGATGAAAGAATTTGGAGTTGAGGCTCAATATCCAGTTCAAATGATCCTTGAGAACCAACCAAGTTCTTCCACTCATTGATCAATTTGCAACAACTGGTTGAAAATGCTGGCAGCATCCCCTGTTTATCACACGAATCCGTATATATAGCATTAGTACATAAACAGGCATGCACATCCTAGTTGTGGACAGCTTTATTTCAGTTAGAATTGTGGTTCTTGTACTTAATTTGTAATTACCTGAGCTAATTAACACATACAGGCTTCATACTTCTCCTTGAAGTTGGTTTCATAGTTCAAACAGTATTTGACCAACATTGGCCAATATAACTACCCTCCATTCAAATGTTTTTTTAAACATTTAGTTTCAATCACCTATAAACTTTAATAATTCTTGAACTACTCGTATTGTGTGATAGGAAAAGAGAAAGGCAAGAAGGGAGAGAAGGAACTAGCCAGAGCAAGACGAGTTATAAATTTTGTGCATCACATGAGACGCCCGCTAGCATTTATGGGATACAGAACACACTAGTGGACAAACTCACTTACTAAAATTCTTTTCAAAAACCACTATATTATCCCAAGAGCCCCTTCTCTTCATTTTTTCACTCCAAATTTCTTTTGTCTTCTCATTCTTCTACTTCTTTTTCTCCAAAACCACTTTGCAGGATCAGCCCAACCTTATGGCTGAAAAAGGCTGGGCTTTAGGCCCCATAATTTTAGTTATATAATTAGTCCACATCAAAAGTTTAAATCTATAAAAATTTTAAGCATTGTCAAGAGGCCTCAAAAATTTTATGCCTAATCAAAATTTTCAATTTCAATAATTTGGGTCTATAATCCAACCTATAACAATAAAAACTCAAAAAATTAAAAGTTAAAAAAAATAATAAAAGTGGATATCTACTCAAAAGTCAACCCATATTTACTCTCATTCGCTCTATCTCTCCCTAAATTAAGCCTCTCAGTAAAAACAAAAGCAAAAGTCAATACATCTCTCTCAACAACACTGACCCAGCCTCTCATTCTCTACCAAGTGTTCACATCCTCTCCCTCACACATAAAAAATTAAAAATAAATTAATTTTAATAGTAAAAATAAAAAGCCCTTACGATGATATCACTTTAGGCCTCAAATTATCTTAAGCTACCCTAGCCACTTTGTTGTCAAAACATAGCATGATGGGTCTGAATCTCCACAGAGCTGAAGATTTAATGGTGTTACAAATATCGTTAATTTGCAGGGTTTGAGTCCCCTCCAATTNCATTTAGTTTCAATCACCTATAAACTTTAATAATTCTTGAACTACTCGTATTGTGTGATAGGAAAAGAGAAAGGCAAGAAGGGAGAGAAGGAACTAGCCAGAGCAAGACGAGTTATAAATTTTGTGCATCACATGAGACGCCCGCTAGCATTTATGGGATACAGAACACACTAGTGGACAAACTCACTTACTAAAATTCTTTTCAAAAACCACTATATTATCCCAAGAGCCCCTTCTCTTCATTTTTTCACTCCAAATTTCTTTTGTCTTCTCATTCTTCTACTTCTTTTTCTCCAAAACCACTTTGCAGGATCAGCCCAACCTTATGGCTGAAAAAGGCTGGGCTTTAGGCCCCATAATTTTAGTTATATAATTAGTCCACATCAAAAGTTTAAATCTATAAAAATTTTAAGCATTGTCAAGAGGCCTCAAAAATTTTATGCCTAATCAAAATTTTCAATTTCAATAATTTGGGTCTATAATCCAACCTATAACAATAAAAACTCAAAAAATTAAAAGTTAAAAAAAATAATAAAAGTGGATATCTACTCAAAAGTCAACCCATATTTACTCTCATTCGCTCTATCTCTCCCTAAATTAAGCCTCTCAGTAAAAACAAAAGCAAAAGTCAATACATCTCTCTCAACAACACTGACCCAGCCTCTCATTCTCTACCAAGTGTTCACATCCTCTCCCTCACACATAAAAAATTAAAAATAAATTAATTTTAATAGTAAAAATAAAAAGCCCTTACGATGATGTCACTTTAGGCCTCAAATTATCTTAAGCTACCCTAGCCACTTTGTTGTCAAAACATAGCATGATGGGTCTGAATCTCCACAGAGCTGAAGATTTAATGGTGTTACAAATATCGTTAATTTGCAGGGTTTGAGTCCCCTCCAATTTTAAACAAATTGAACAATCTTCCAATTCGTTTTTGAATTGTAGTTGTACGGATAAGAAGATTTAGTTGGATCAAAAAAGTAAACTAAAATTTGAAATCCAAAATCAATTGAATCTACAGGTTTATATTCAAATTTAAATTTGAATCTACATTTTAACAAGTATACATATATACTGATTGGATTTGATAAGATTAACCTGTAATTTATCATGGTAAAATGCAGGAGCAATCAATCTTCTGCGTTTGGCCCATTTATCTCCTTCCAAGGTGTTGATTCCAAGCGTTAGAAGATCAACAAGAGGGTTCAATGGTGGCTTTTGGAACTGACCATTCTTGTCATTTAATATCTGTGCCATCAGCTCTGGGTCCGCGATTATCAGCCTGGGTCGCGTTTCAATCCAACTCATACTAATTTTTCCTGCTTTCCATATACAACATCATTAGTGAACGTCACAAATTAAAATATTTTTACTTGTGTCAGACATATCCCTATCCGTACTCAAGTCCTAATTCGGTTTTGAAAACTTCGATACGAGTATGATAAAGCTTCGATACGAGTTTCACCGCAACATCCACCTCAAAACCCGCACATAGAGTTTGGCCACTAAATCAGTATAGGTGATGATGTCGAATCATGGCTATTCGATTCTCAGTTTGCATTTAATTTTAAGATGCAATTCACACATGAATTTCAGCCCCAATTTGAATAATCCCAAATTGATGTTAATAGCATTAATATTAAACATAAGACATTGTTGGGGGGGAGTGCTTACCATATTTCTGCACCATTTGATGAAAGAAGGGGTTGACACGAGGTGCAATCTGGTGGTTTAAACTCATGGGCTTGGACCATGCTTCTTTGATCAACCTCTGACTCTCTCTCATGCCGCCATTAAAGAGCTTGTAAGAAGTGCCCCTGATTCCTTGCTTCTTTAAAAGCTTTTCGAGGCTTTTGGGTCTCCACCAGATGTTATAAAAAACTCTCAGAACAATACAAAGAGTTAGTAAAACACAAGACGCAGACAGTTTCCTCAAGGTGAAAATCTCCATCTTGTTTCAGACAGTGTTCACAAGACACAGAAGGTGTTTTAGCTTTAAACGATATGAAACTCAAATGTGATGAATTTATGGTGAACTTTCAAATCCAAAGTAAAGAAATACTTGGCTGCTATATAGTGGGCCCATTCAATTATTTAGCGTTTGGATAGGGTATTAATAGCGAGATTTTCGGGCCCATTCAATTATTTGTACTAATCCTCAAATACAATAAAGACTAATCCTCAAATATATATATATTGGATTTTGGAAAATTGAGAGTAAGGATTGATTATTTTTAGAATTGACTAGTACTTGTGCATTGCACGTGAACAACTTTGAGAATAGGTAATTGTATAATAAAATTGCGGTCTAAATTATTATCTTATTAATGGTACATCTGAAACATAACCAATTTGCTTGAGTGTTTAGATGTAATAAATATTTATCAAATTTTACACCCGTCTACTACCACCGTTAATTTCCTATAGTACATAAAACACAACAAAGATGTTAAGTTAAAAAGCATGGTACCAATGTACTTATATCGGCATATATTCAAATAATATAGGAAATTAATGCTCAAAAATGACATTATTTCTTAATATCTAAGAGATGAATCAGTTTGTCAAGATTCTGAGTCAAACAAGAACAAAACCAAGTTAAATCCAATTTCCACAAATAGGTTGTACTTGTATTGTAAAATCTAATGAGCCAACTTGCACAATTTCAAGAAACACGGTTTTCAAATTTTCATTCAAAAGCTAATGTAAAAGTTTAAGCATTGTGGCATGATGGTACACCCTGAAAGAAACATTGTTTAAATCTTTGGGTCATATCCTTGTGGCGAAATACAAATAAACACAGCAGCTGAAACCTTAGAAAAGAAACAAAATTTTGAAACAAAGGGACCAAACTAATGATGCTCACATATCCATTGGATCATTG
>CAUOFW020005525.1:432844-451055 GCA_963454935.2 Ilex paraguariensis
GCTCTTTGGCCTGGCTTCGGGCCGGGTAATGCGTTTGGAGGCAAACCCAAGCTGTCTTTTTAAGAATATTGGGCTCAGGTAAGCCAACTATCGCGCATATTAGTTTTTGGGCCTATTTTTTTCGAGCAAGATAACGGGACCTATGGGTAACCCGACCAATGGACACCCCTAATATATTTTTTTCATTTACTTTTCACAAAACTTTAATCATCCTTACTTTATAGAGAATAATATATTATCATTAATACAATTATTATGTCATCGATAACTATCATAAAGTCCATATTATCATTCCTCTAATATGATCTGATGTGTAACTTTACAGATGATACAAATTCTTGATAATAAATATAGTAATATCAATTAATCAAATGGAATTTGAATCATTTCATCTTCCATTTTATCAATGACGGAACTATGAGCAGGACTGCCCCCCCCCCCTTAAATTTTAAATATTTCTATTGTCTCCCTTATATTTTCATAAAATTTTATTATTAATCTCAAACTTTTCAAAACACCCAATGTGTAAATATCTCACTTAGTGTATTCAAAAAAATCAACGACTTAATATTTAGTAACTATGTAGGATGTAATCATATAGATGAATGTCAGTTGTACTAACAAAGATAATTGTTGGATTATTTTGATTACCGTAGAAAAAAAAACCAATGACTTTATTTTTTTTAAAATAGGGATACAAATATAGTTTATATCAAAAGCAGTTCGCTAACTTATAATTCATTTTATTATGGTATCATATAAAATTATTATTTGTGACCATAATTTATTTATAGACCTAGGGTTACATTATAAAAAAAAAAGGAGGACGACAATATTATCACAAATAAATTTTTATGATGGCATGAACCAATTTTGTGCTCAAATAATTTTTTCAATGGCAGGGCATAAAAATTAAATTTAATAGGTTCTTTATAAATTAAAATTTATTATTAACAATGATAGTTGAATAATTGCATTGAATTCAATTTTTATCTATGTAATTGTTGGCCCCCCCTCAAGATAAAATCTTGATTCTGTCCTTCCATTTTACGGCTAACTAGACAGATAAAAACCAAATATTTAATTCCATGAATTTCAATCATATATTAATAGCAATATCATTTTATTCCTCTCTCATTTTCTCATACTCACGTCTCTTATATGGTTGCAAGTTGCTGCTTTTTTCATGTGATTTATGTTTTGTTTGGAGCTAGACTTGTACTGACATCTTGAAAATTTCCTTCTTGGTTTGTTGTATGTCCTTAACCAAATTAAGTGGTTTTTACTTATGAACCAGCGTGATCAATTATGGAAAATCATTGTGGAAATAACATCTTGAGATTTATTTACTCTAAATCATATACCTTCTATTTGTTTAATTATCATGGTAATAGATTCATTTTTTTTAGCACTGAAACTCCATTTGCGTATTTAGCATTATATATAATGTTTAGAAAAAATTATGTGATTCTTCTCATGCATTGAATAGTTGAAACAAGATCTTCCATCATGTGGATTATGATTCAACTAGATTTTTTGAATTACTCTAGGACATAAAGTACCAAATACTAATTTTCGATAATATAAGTTTTACCATTTGAATGTGGTAAAAAAAAAATTAGTATCTTCATTACAGATTTTTGCTGGTAATTCATTTTTTAGGATATTCATGAAACAGATATGATGTTTCTTTTGAAGTGTTGCTTTTGTCATCGAACATATGATAGTGAATTTTGAGGTAGTGCGTCTCAAGTTTATCTTAATATAAACATACCTTTGTTTGTTATATTTTTAGAAACGACGGATATTAGCTTTAAAGTAGACTATTGAGACTCTAATCTTACATGTTAAATATGTGGCTAAATTTGTTCATAACTCAAGTTTTAGTAGATACTAGAAATAACCCGTGTCTAAAGGCACGGTGCAATTAAAAAAAATCAAACATTGAACTCAAACACGTACGAAGTTGAAAGAGTAAATTGCACCTATAATCCGTACCTGAAGGCAATGTACAATTCAAAAAAAAAAACATCATTCTTGAACACGAAACAAACAAACACTGAACATAAACATGTATTAAGTTGAAAGTCTAAATTTTATTTTTAGACTATAAACCCCACATGACATTCCGTAAGTTTAATTGGATCAATCAAATCAATTTGTGCCTATACAAAAGACCAAGTAAAATGGATGAAGTTGAAAAATAAAAATGCTCTTTTTATTCATCTAAAGCTAACTTAAAACTATTCTTTAATACATGACCCACAACAAATGCACCATATGAATACTTGGAAAAAGTGACATGCCAAACATAAAATTGTGTGATACAACCACTTTCTCAAAAATTTAGAAACAATCCATAAAATTTTTCAATCCCAAATAACTTCCATCACACAACAAAATGACATTTCCTATTTTTAAATCAATGTCTACTCCAATAAATCAACAAAACCCACATTACAAGTACATAAAAATTACTACAAGTGAGAAGGTTTTTACCCTCCAAAACCTCTATAATAATCTTTGATAGACCCGAATCTGCGCAACATTAATCGAATTAGTAATTCACTCAATGTTAATTGTTCCAAAAAAAAATGTGAATCCCAATTCTCAAAATGCAAGAAAGAGATAAAATTCATGAAATTTTCATGCAAATTAATTTGGGGGAATGAATGAGGGTTATTATTTGGGTGGAATTACCAAACCCAATTACTTCAAATATTAACCAAATGAAGTATCAAAATTATGCACAATTACTTCAAGATATGTCTCTAGCACGTTGTTTTCTAAAGAAACGTAATAAGAGAAAAATATTATATTCCAAAGCAATGTTAATTAAAAACGTAATTGAATAATTCACAACTTCAAGATTGGATTGAATATATAAAACTTAAAACCTAAATTTTTGTAGAAAAATAAATAGCACCTAAGCAAAGCAAAAATTTATACATAATAAAAAAAAAAATCGGGGGACATATTTCCTAGCAATCATAGAGAGCATGAAACAATAAAAACAAAACAAAACCATGCTTCGAGCGAACGTCCAACACCCAATGATTTAACTTTGGCAGTGACAACAAAAGAATCAACCCACCATCGATACTTGAGGCTTATTTTGCGAATTGATCACTATTTCAATACGTAAACAGAACATTTTCACTTTTCTTTCACCGAAGACAGCAATCTTGACGGCAAGCGTAGAAGAGGATGATTGTTGATGAAATTTCTCCAAAGAAATTCTATGAACACATTCCTTCACAAACGTGTATTGACCTTATCATCACTCCTGTCACTAAATCATAAAGCAGAAGTTGTGAACCCGTTCCTGTTGAAAAAAAGATCGCAAGAAGACTCACACGAGTTGCTTAATCTGCAGAACTCACAATGGCAAATTAAAAATCTTCTGATCTTTGAGCTTTAGTTGTTTTTGGAAGGTGGTCTTTATTAAATCACACTGAGAATCATATGTGCAATTATTTGAGTTATCTTTTTATCCATGGCCAGATCTATAAGGGTTTTTTGCACTATTAGAAGCCATGGTTCAACTGCTGGTGNGGGCCGGGTAATGCGTTTGGAGGCAAACCCAATCTGTCTTTTTAAGAATATTGGGCTCAGGTAAGCCAACTATCGCGCATATTAGTTTTTGGGCCTATTTTTTTCGAGCAAGATAACGGGACCTATGGGTAACCCGACCAATGGACACCCCTAATATATTTTTTTCATTTACTTTTCACAAAGCTTTAATCATCCTTACTTTATAGAGAATAATATATTATCATTAATACAATTATTATGTCATCGATAACTATCATAAAGTCCATATTATCATTCCTCTAATATGATCTGATGTGTAACTTTACAGACGATACAAATTCTTGATAATAAATATAGTAATATCAATTAATCAAATGGAATTTGAATCATTTCATCTTCCATTTTATCAATGACGGAACTATGAGCAGGCCTGCCCCCCCCCCCTTAAATTTTAAATATTTCTATTGTCTCCCTTATATTTTCATAAAATTTTATTATTAATCTCAAACTTTTCAAAACACCCAATGTGTAAATATCTCACTTAGTGTATTCAAAAAAATCAACGACTTAATATTTAGTAACTATGTAGGATGTAATCATATAGATGAGTGTCAGTTGTACTAACAAAGATAATTGTTGGATTATTTTGATTACCGTAGAAAAAAAAACCAATGACTTCTTTTTTTTAAAATAGGGATACAAATATAGTTTATATCAAAAGCAGTTCGCTAACTTATAATTCATTTTATTATGGTATCATATAAAATTATTATTTGTGACCATAATTTATTTATAGACCTAGGGTTACATTATAAAAAAAAAAAAGGAGGACAACAATATTATCACAAATAAATTTTTATGATGGCATGAACCAATTTTTGAGTTTTGTGCTCAAATAATTTTTTCAATGGCAGTGCATAAAAATTAAATTTAATAGGTTCTTTATGTTGGACCGAGGTGGAGGAACAAAAGATACTGGGTCCAGAATTAGTGCCAGTAACAGTGGACAAGCTGAAAGTAATACAAGAGCGATTAAAAACCGCTCAAAGTCGATAGAAAAGTTATACAGACAATAGGAGACGAGATCTAGAATTTTATGTTGGTGATCAAGTATTTTTGCGAGTTTCACCGTGGAAAGGGGTTATGCGGTTTGGGAAGAAAGGGAAATTAAGTCCAAGGTACATTGAGCCATTTAAGATACTTGAAAAAGTTGGATCTATCGCATATCGTTTAGCATTATCGATGAATCTGTCTCGGTTACATAATATATTTCATGTGTCAATGCTCTGAAAATATGTAACTAATCCCTCTTACATTCTAGCAACGATGCCGGTGGAACTAGGAAATAATTTGACTTATGAGGAGAAACCTGTGGCGATTTTGAATCGACGGGATTAAGTGCTTTGAATGAAAGTCATACCATTAATAAAGGTATTGTGGTGGAATCAAATAGTCGAAAGAGCAGCTTGGGAAACAGAGGAAAACATGCGAATCAAGTATTCTCACTTGTTTCAGACTAGTAAGTCAAATTTCGAAGACGAAATTCCTAAAAAGGGAAAAATTGTAAGACTCGAACACGCATGACCAATATATAATATTTGTCATAAGCATATTCACATGTGGCATACATGCGTAGGATCGAAGATTAGTAATTAATTATGAGTAATGATATGAGACATAAATCTGAATGGTGAATATTTTAATATTCAAAGATAATTTTATAAAGAATGATTATACAGAGAATTATTTTATTTAAAGTGTGAAAAATTAATAAGAATGTTGGCATGTGATATTATTTTATGTACATTAGCGCATGGGGAATTAATCGGGTGACAAGTATGTGACATCAANGACCAAGTAAAATGGATGAAGTTGAAAAATAAAAATGCTCTTTTTATTCATCTAAAGCTAACTTAAAACTATTCTTTAATACATGACCCACAACAAATGCACCATATGAATACTTGGAAAAAGTGACATGCCAAACATAAAATTGTGTGATACAACCACTTTCTCAAAAATTTAGAAACAATCCATAAAATTTTTCAATCCCAAATAACTTCCATCACACAACAAAATGACATTTCCTATTTTTAAATCAATGTCTACTCCAATAAATCAACAAAACCCACATTACAAGTACATAAAAATTACTACAAGTGAGAAGGTTTTTACCCTCCAAAACCTCTATAATAATCTTTGATAGACCCGAATCTGCGCAACATTAATCGAATTAGTAATTCACTCAATGTTAATTGTTCCAAAAAAAAATGTGAATCCCAATTCTCAAAATGCAAGAAAGAGATAAAATTCATGAAATTTTCATGCAAATTAATTTGGGGGAATGAATGAGGGTTATTATTTGGGTGGAATTACCAAACCCAATTACTTCAAATATTAACCAAATGAAGTATCAAAATTATGCACAATTACTTCAAGATATGTCTCTAGCACGTTGTTTTCTAAAGAAACGTAATAAGAGAAAAATATTATATTCCAAAGCAATGTTAATTAAAAACGTAATTGAATAATTCACAACTTCAAGATTGGATTGAATATATAAAACTTAAAACCTAAATTTTTGTAGAAAAATAAATAGCACCTAAGCAAAGCAAAAATTTATACATAATAAAAAAAAAAATCGGGGGACATATTTCCTAGCAATCATAGAGAGCATGAAACAATAAAAACAAAACAAAACCATGCTTCGAGCGAACGTCCAACACCCAATGATTTAACTTTGGCAGTGACAACAAAAGAATCAACCCACCATCGATACTTGAGGCTTATTTTGCGAATTGATCACTATTTCAATACGTAAACAGAACATTTTCACTTTTCTTTCACCGAAGACAGCAATCTTGACGGCAAGCGTAGAAGAGGATGATTGTTGATGAAATTTCTCCAAAGAAATTCTATGAACACATTCCTTCACAAACGTGTATTGACCTTATCATCACTCCTGTCACTAAATCATAAAGCAGAAGTTGTGAACCCGTTCCTGTTGAAAAAAAGATCGCAAGAAGACTCACACGAGTTGCTTAATCTGCAGAACTCACAATGGCAAATTAAAAATCTTCTGATCTTTGAGCTTTAGTTGTTTTTGGAAGGTGGTCTTTATTAAATCACACTGAGAATCATATGTGCAATTATTTGAGTTATCTTTTTATCCATGGCCAGATCTATAAGGGTTTTTTGCACTATTAGAAGCCATGGTTCAACTGCTGGTGTGTCCTCTCAAGCAGTTTATGCATTCCACCATATCTTTCTTTCTGTACGAAGAGTGACATACATATGTTTGCGTTCGATTGTGCATAATGATTGAATATGAGTCTACGAAAGAGAGAAGAAAAAAAGAACAAACCGGCGAGGTGATAAGGAAGACAAGAAAGAGAAGGCGGTGGATGGAGAAAACAGAGGGCTGAGATTTATCCCAGGTACTGCCCTCTTTGCAGATGGCCACTCGCTACTCCTCCCAGTCATAACTATTACTGTTGTTGCTGCTTCTTCTTCTTCGAGTGTTAACAGCAGCGGCGGTGGTGGTGTTGCTGACGAAGTGGCGGTGATAGTAAGGAGCGTAATAAAGAGATAACAGAGAAAGAGATAGAGATAAAGAGAGTGATGGTAAGGAGCGTAACAGAGAGGTAATGAGAGAAAGATAGAGAGAGATGGTAAGGAGTAAGGAGTAACAGAGAGTGGGTAAAAAAAAAAGAAGAAACAGAAGGGAAGGGATGGTTGTCTGACAGAAGGGAGGAAAAAGAAAAAGTTGGAGGGGAGGCGGTGACTGAGGGGTAAGTTTTTTGAAAATAGTTGTAGGTGAAAAATGATGAATTTGGGGGAAAATAAAAGAGTATCGATAGCTGTTGGATGAATTGATTTGAGATCGTTGGATGTTGAAGCCGCCCTGTTTTATATTATAGACTACACAAAATATTTGAGTAGAGTTTATTTGTACAGTTGACGTTATTTCATAATCTTTATAGTAATAATATATTTAATATTGAAAATAATTCGCGTATAATGCACTTGTATAAAAAAAAATATAACTTTACATAAATTTGCAAAAGAAGTAAAATTAAAACGTGTAAATTATAGGATATTTGACTATTTTTAAATTACCACTTATCTTTAAAAAAACGACAATCAGACAACTGTACCATTCTAAATTGAAACTTGGACTACTTATTTTTTTTTCTTCTTATTAGTACTAGATTAATATTTTAAATCACATAACATGTTATTGATGATAAAAGTAAAAATTTAAATAACATAAGATGTCATTTAATATCTATAACATAAAATACAGTAGGCTTCAACAAGTCGATCGAACGGTTACAATTCATTTCATCTAATGGTCATAAATATCTCTCAAAATCATTCATTTAAACGATCCAGATTTCATTTACTTGGATCCAACGACTCATAATTCATCACAACAAAAAAATTATCCCGCCCAAAACTTAAATCACGTCTCCCAAGTCTGTCAGACGTTACACCAGCCTTTCTCTCTCTTTCTCTGCACACTCCTGCGACTTCTCTCTCTGCCATGGCTCAGCCACCACCGGTGAACCCACCAGCGAAGACGAAACACCCAGGTTTTGGACCTTTATCTGACTTCCACGCTCCAGCAACCAGTCGAACTCCTTTTTCGCCGAAGCATAACATTGAAGGAGTGAGCGATGAGATGAACACGATCGCGTCTCAGAACTCAGATCATGCCCCTGCTCGAAGACGGGTTCAGCAGCTTGATCATGTATTGTATTTATTATATTAATTTTAGAATCTAATTTCATTGTTTCTTCGTGTAATTTGCTTTATATGGATTGATGGGTAAATGCCTCCTACTGGGATCAGAACAGAGGAGGTAAGTGATCTACTGCTATGAAGATTAATATATATACCACTCTACAGGCTAACGTTACCCCTTCCCCCATCTCTCTCTCTCTCACACAGAACACACACATTCCCTTTCTCCTCTCTCTCCCTCTTTCTTATCTCTTTCCTATCTCTCTCCAATCAGAATGCCTGCAGTCACCAAAGGCGACCCAGCAATTGGAGAACACTGAGGTAGTTATACGTTCTCTATATATCAATTTGAATATAAATTGCATATGTTTATATATGTATATATCTATCTATATGGGAGTCTATATAACAACGATGATGAGCCTTTACAGACCTGTAATGATTTGCGAAAATGATCGCAATTCTTTAAGAACATCTAACGGACTGAGTTGATTTAGATCTGTAGTTGATATTTGAATGATAATTCAATTTCAGATTATTATTTTTTTGGTATTTAGAATCGAGTTATTTATTCTATTATTTATTTCAGTTGCTTTTATATTCATGGCTTTACTTGATTTTATTTAGAATCGAGTTATCGCACCATCGTCCAGATCCACGTATCCACTCTCTGCCTCCCTCTTCATCTCTCCCCCCTCTCTCTGTCTTCATCTTTTTTTCCCTCTCTCTGTACACAACACATCACACGCACACAACACACCCATACGCATAGCACACTAGACGCATTAAATTTTGGGGTTTGGTATTTGTGGTTCCAATTTGGATTATACATATTGATTGTGTTTATGTTTTCTATTTATCTGCTTGGTTATGGGTTACACAATGAATGTGCAAGATTGAGTAATGATTACACATATCTGCTTGGTTTTTTTGGTGATGTTCTTGCTAAATTTGCTGATGATTTTTCTTACTACGATGAATGAGTTTTATGGGTAATTTTCATTGTTGAGTAGTTGTGTTGATTTTTCTTGGCATTGAAATTGTCTTCTAGGGTCGATTTCTAGAAGTATTTTGTATGTGTTGTTTGGTGTTAGTGAGCATAGGATGTGTTTGATGAAATGCCCCAATGGTTAACCTCCAGTATAGATGCTTTGCCTTTTTTCTTCGTTTCTACTGTGTAAACTGCGTGTTTAAGGAAATGGCCATACAATATGCACTTTAGTTGGTTGCACTAATTCACCTAAAGCAAATTTAGGGAGTATTGCCGTTTTGGGTGAGGGAGCATTTGCCTAGCCCAATTTGTGTTTGGGCTCCAAGTGCTTGATAAAATGCATTGAAACAATTATTTTAATGTATGGAAATAGAGACTGCATCATGGGACAAATTTATGGTCCATCCAGGTTCCTTTTAGGCATTTTAATATTTTTGTCATAATCTATTCACACGTTATGAATTGTAAATTGCACTATAGCGAAATGAATAGACTTGAAATTCCTATATGATGCTTATATTAGTATTTTCCTTACTTTATGCAATTAAAAATCAATTGATAATTTGGGTGTTTTGTAACTTTTCAATTTCGAGTGGGATTTTTTTTTAAAAAAAATTTCTTGCAATTTAGTAATTAATTTTTTATTTTCCCAGTTAGTCGCAGGATATTTATTTTTATGCAAAGATCCAATTTTAACTTCGACATCGACCATGGAATCAAGAAAAAATCGGTGATGTGCCGCAACTTGTCATTGTTTAGAGCGGTGGATGGTCTCTATTGGTTGCCGAAAAGTATGCATTTAACCTTCTTTATAATTAGGGTTTGATGAGTAATTAGTTTTATAGGTATTATTTTGTTAATTTTTTTTGATTAGTTGAATATGGGTTGTGGTTTGATTACATCTTTCAAGTTTCAATTGCTTCTTAAGATAGTGAAATGGCTCCAGTTGGGTTTGTTGGGTTTGTTGAATTTGAATAATTTGTTTACTTGAAATTTAATGATTGGCTTAATGTTAATTAATGGATGGATGGTTGTTTCATGCTAAAGCTAATTGTAATGGATTGATTATGGAATTGGCGCAAATAACTCCGCTGACAAGTTGTTTGAACAAAATTTAGTGGAAGATTGAAAGATGATGTTTCATAATCTTTGCTGCCATCATAGTTTTTGATGATCCATTATGCAAGTGGAAGATTGAAAGGTGACGTTATAAGATTATGGGGGCCTCAATTGTGCTTTGTTTTTGCATCAAGAAGGGATTGGAAGATGGTGAACGATTGGCTACACAATGGTGCTATAGGTAAGGATCCATGGAAGCCTTTTCTCATTTAGGTGATATTGATTTTAATAATTGACAATTATTGTATGTATTGATGCATTTTTTTATCAATTTCGTTTCATAAAAGAAGGATGGAAATGTGATGAATGAATACAAGCTTTAAGATGGACCTGTATAATCTTGGGTGACAACCAATTTTTTTTTTATTTGTTTCTTAACACGAATGATTCTGTTTGTAGTATTAATTGCCTATGGAATTTATTTAATAATATATGTGCACTGGAATTTGATTTCTTTTTTTCTTTTCTTTTTGTCTGGTTTGTCTCCTGTGGATGTGACTAATTCATTGTATTTCATTTCTTCATGTAGATTTAGTCACACAAAGTTGTAGTTGTTTTGATAGCTTGATCACTTAATGGTTGGACTGTAATTTCTTTTCATAACTAAGGAATCTTATATGGTCAATTAGGGAGTCGTATTTTTGGAGATGTCTTTTTTGAAATTATTTGAAAATTAGTAATCCCAAATTGATTTAAACTTATCTACAATTTGACCAAAACTCGAATGGAGTTAACTTATTTTAATGCACCCTTATTATTTTTCATTGGTGATATTTTTGCATTGCATGGTGTCTTTAGGCACGGGTATTAGCTTGACAAATTGTTATGTTGTGTTTGTTGGTAAATTATTATTTAGAGGAATGAATGGTTAATATTATGACGTTGATTTGAGTATAATTATAAGATATATAACCTTTGTATACAGGTTGAGATTTTCTTGGGCAACTATTTTTTGATGAAATTCTGTCAATTTTTTTTAGAAAAATAGAGAAGACTAGACTGATGCATGTCTATGTTCAGTGTTTGATTGTTTCGTGTTTAAGAATAATGTTTTTTTTTTAATTTCACAGATTCTGTAGGCACGGATTATGAGGGTAGTTTAGATTTTCAGCTTAGTACGTGTCTCAATTCAGTGCTCGATTGTTTTTGAATTACATTGTGCCTTCAGGCACAGGTTATCCCTAATTATACACATATTTTAAGTTCATTTAATTATACGCATGTGATGTATTGTTAATACTGAAGATATCAAGACTTTAGTTGTTGGAAGGTCGTCAATACGTGGATTGTCTCAGCTTGAATATCTATTTCCAAAATTATTAATTTTCTACTAACAAGAACCAGAATTTTTTTGAACATTAATGGCGAATATCGACAGATTCCGGTCGTTTTTTTCAGTAAAATGGCTAAGTTTAGGCCAAGTCCTTAGAAAAATATATGGAGGGGGCTGCCCTCTTTTTATTTTTTAGTCTAGAAACAAAAGCAATAAGGTGGTTCCAAGTTCTGCAAATGGCTTCAATCCATGTCTCACGTTGGTATTATCTAATATGAACCTGACCTACCCCTGTTGATCAATTTTTTTGACCCTTTAGCACTTAGATTTGCCAATCAGCACAGCACACTATCAAGCTAACTCAGATGGTAGGAGGTTTCAGTGGTTAGCGTAATTTTGCTTGGCCCTATGTGCGTATTATGGGTGATTTGAGTTCCTTTTTAATTTACATAGTATATCAGTCACGAGTTCAAATAATGTGTTGTTGGAATGAATCTCATTGATCAAATAAATAAAAAATTTGATACAACATTGATCTCACGGAGCGTTTAGCTTGTTATTTAGAGAAGCGTTTTGATCGTGTGTTCATATATCATTGTATCATTCTCCCACAATATATTGACAGACTTGGGGTAACCCGTATCTAAAGGTACGGTGTAATGTGAATAATTTTAAGAGGAATATTGGTGACTATTGAATGAGTTTATTTGAGATCGCTGAATGGATTTATTGAAGTCTGTCCTATTTTATATTATAGATTGTGACGTCTTTTTGACGTCTTTTTTTTCTTGGAGAATGTTTGAGATGTTTCTTTCTTGACGATCACGAAGCCATAAAAATATAGGGCCACCATTTCCTCCTACCGTTTGTGCACTAGCCGAATGAGTCAAAATAGGCCCCATGCTGCTCATCCACCGCAAAAAGAGTAATGCCAAACCGAAAAACAAAGTCCAATGAAGGGACTAACTGGGATTGACTAAGTATATGGTTGATTTTCGGACCAAAATTTTATAGCTCGTGTAAAATTTTGACAAAATAAAATTTTAAAATTTATTTTTAATTTAGATTTGGTGTCCGGTAACTGTTGGTCTGAAAATTTTGTTTAATGAACACCACCATGTTAATGTTACATAGTTTGATTCCTCAATAAAGTGCCATGTTTTAATGTTTTTAACATTTTTTGGGTTGTATATCGTTTGATCACAATTATAACGAACGATCAACTATTACAACATGTGAATAATATATTTATAAAGAGTACAAAATACCCAGTGATAAATGAACAGAAGTCCGAAAGAGAGCATTATCAAACCCCCTATCATTACTCGTACAAAGAATGGAAAAAAAAATCGGAAAGTACCCTTTTTTCATTATTAGTCTAGAAACAACAATAATTTTTGTTCCAAAGTTTTCAAGTTGTCCAACAATCCTCAACCCGCGTAGTCAAAGTTTTTCACATGAACTCTCTATATATGAGTGCATAATAGGACCATGATCACCCAATTACTAACATTTTCAAGATTTTTTTAAATTGAGATTTGTTATTGGCAATCCGACAATATCATTCAAATTGTAGGAAGTTATTATGGTTAATACTTCAAAGTATTAAGTTTAAATCTGACAACAAATTTTTTGGTTAAATTAACTTGATATTTGTAATTTAGGGGTAATTGAATGTATTTTGAGTTTACAAAATAGCCGTAAATTTACTGACAAAATGTCATGTATTTGTTTTTTTTTGGAAGATATTTGGTGTGCTTCTTTCTTTGTAGTCAGGAATTCATAGTAAGATTAAGGCCACTACTACCTCCTACACTTTGTACGTCATCTAATAAGTCAAAATAGGGCCCAATGCCCTCTTTAGTTGAGATGCCAACACATTTTTCAATGCCTTGCTCCCCAAGAACAATGGACTCTTCTTGTGAGCAAAATGGATAACTCATCTAATACAAAATGAGTAATGTCACAATTGGCCAAAAAATTGTATCAATTTGAGTGGTGTTTATTTGACGAAATTAGCCAAGCAATGCTTCGATTTGGCGCTTGATTTTTAGATCCAAATTTTGTACCTACATGAAAAATTGTTTGATGATGCACAAAATTAATTATGTATGATTAAATTAGTCGAGTGTGTGGTGTAAAGCAATTAATGAAACAATTAATAATAAGAGATAAAGATTGGGTGGTTGTATTTGGATGACCTAACCACTGAAGGCAATAACAATGGTCGAAAAACTCACTTAATGAAATAGTACAAGAGAGTAGGAGAGAGAGGGCAAGAGTACATCAAGGTATAATGTGTGTCCCCTATGTAAGGGGTTTACAATTTATAGGCATAAAGACCTAGATGTGGCGGTGACGTGAAAGTCAAGTTACTAATCTATTAGGGAGGATAGTTACAATTGAGAATATATACTATTTTGGAGTAATAGCTATCCCAATAATTGCTTTCTTACGTGCATTGACTTTCCTTAACTTTTGAACTTTGAACTGGATTGAGACTATGAGCTAAATTTGGTCTGCATTTAGATATTTGGACTTAATCCATAGACTAGGTCTAGATCTGGGCTCTTCATTTCCTCCCCATGCCTCAAGCCCTAGTAGTGGTAGGGGGTTGAGGGTATGAGTGATTTCCTTCATTTGGGTAGACCAAGGTATCTTGTTTCATACAGTGGCTTCTTCAACTTTTCATTCCATTGCATTTTCGAAACTTATTTCCTCAATTGGTAGTACTATTGCTGGACACCCATTGTGCTAACAAACATCCTCCTCAACTAGGTCTTCCATTAGATTCAAGAAAACTCCATCCCCTTACACTGGAAACTCCATTTTTCTTTTAGGGCATCAAGTTTAGGGTTTTAGAGGGATACATATAGACCCAAGAGTAAGCCACCCATATTTCACTTTCTTTATTCAAAACTCCTCCTTCCTGATTAGAGCTAGGAAGTTTCATTCACTTTATCCCATAAATAGCAGAGAGAGGTCAAAGAAGAGGAGCATGGAGGCCAGAAGGAGGACGATGAAAAAAAGGCACCCTTGGTGGGACCATGGGCCAAGCCATAGGCGACGCTAGGAAAGGAGGGCTAGGCGACGGCGCCGGGGATGGGGGCTGCTAGGCAAGGAATCCAAGGACGGGGGGTTACTAGGCAACGACAGTGACGAGGACAATGGTGACGGTGGAGAGTTGTTGGGTGCTGGCAACACCAAAAGGCAGATAGACGCTGGTGGGCAACTGGGCGCTTCGCGTGTTGGGTAACGAGGGTAGAGTCTTGGACCTGGGCTTTGCCAAGGAAGGAGATAGTGACGTATTTCACCCCGGTAAGGCGATTTTACTCGCCATTTAACTATTCTGCTATTCTGGCATCCTTTCTTAGTATTGCCTATGATTTTGACAGACGCTTAATCTGATAAGAGTATGATGATGGATATTACACAAGCTTCGCAGCAAGGCAAGGGAGCTACTAGCAGTGATGGCTCAAAGTTAACCTCGATTTTTAGCTTCATAGATTGTGACAATGATATTGCTAGCAATCAATCTTCTGTGCGGTAAAATGCAAGAGTTTTGGCGTTCTGCACTAGCCAAATGAGTCAACATAGGCCCAATGCTGTCTATACTTGATAACCAATACATTTTCTAATGCCTTGCTCCTCGAGCGTATTTGCCTCCCCCCGCCACCAAAATGGGTTACGGCACTACAAGAAAAGTGGGAAAATTTTGACATTTAATTCTTGACGTTTGACTTAAACGTCACTAATTTGTCCCCTCCAAAAATTATTAATAATTTTTTTTTTTTACTTAATTTCTAGCGTTTGACTTAAACGCCACAAATTATTAAAAAAAAAAAAAAAATTCCCTTAATTTCTGGCGTTTAAATCAAACGCCACATAATTTTAATTAAAAATAATAAAAAACTTTTTTTCTTTATCCCCCAACATTCACTCTAATTTTTCCCCAATTGGCCGGACTTCTCTTGCTTTCACTCTTTGGACTGTTCAAAGGGTGTTGCGGTCCTCAGTCACAGCCAGATCATTGAAGGCACAAGCTTTTGGTTTGTTCATCTATTCTTATTCAGTTCTCGATTTCGTGGCTCGTTGTTTTATGTGAATCTTATGGATTAATTCATTCCAGATTTGCAATTCAGCTGTTTAATTTCGCCGAAGCAATTAGTAGTAGTCGGAGATCACCAGAGAAATTGTTCAAGATTTTGGACCTTCACGACGCTTTGTCGAACTTGTAGCCTGATATTAAAGTTGTCTTTCAGTCAAAGCAATCGGAATAGATTAGGGTTCAGGGAGTGGAAATATTGTCCCAGTTGGCCGAAGTGGCGAGAGGAACATTGTCTGAATTTGAGAATGCTGTGCTTCGCGAGCCGTCGAGGATTCCTGTGCCCGGAGGTACAATTCACCCCTTGACTCGGTATGTTATGAATTAAATAAGTTTGATATCGGATTATAGCCAGACATTAATGGAATTGATTGTATCCAAGCCATCAACGGGGTGGAGGTATACCGGTGATCCTAATATGCCTATGTTCGTTGTTGATATTATAATTTTATTCTATTCTTCGAGATGATTACTAAAATTTATATAATGAAGTCACATTCTTCGTTAGTGCAGTTCCATGTGCCATTATTGACCATCGTGAAATCTCCTAATCCACAGTTATGAAAAGACTCTGAATCGTTTCTTCTGAGTTTGTACTCTATAAGTGTGATTTACCAAATGTGAAATAGAATACCAGGCTCATGACAATTTTCTTCTTGCATCCTTGAGAGCTTATTTGATTTGACCATCATAAGTGTAATCTAGCTGATAATGCTGATTTATATTTTTCTTTTGTTATTTGTTTGCAGTGCCTTTTGTACTTTATTCAACTTGAGAGCAAATTGTATTTTACTGGGTTGTGATCAAGAAGAGAGGTACAGCCTTAAAACTATTACTGATTCCATAAACGTAATAACAAATTAAAGGAAAGTAAAACAAGGGAAGAGTGCTTTTATGCTGGTTCATTTTTGTGATTTATACCTATTTTTCATGATTTTTCTTTCCTCTTCTTTACTGTTGATGAGGACTTTGAGAACAAATATGCCAAGAGATTTCTGGTCTATGTTTGGCATGTAAAACATGCTTAGTAAGATTAAGTTTTGGGCGCATGCTTAAAACCACACATGTGGAATGGAATGAAAGATTTGTTATGAGCTAGATCATCATCAATATGGTAGACATCAGTAATTTAATTTTAGCTTTGTTATGCGTTACATGTAATTTAAGCTTTGCATCATGTAATTTGTAGCATTGAGTTTGATGGATTTTTTGTGCTTGTTGGGTTTTCTATTTGTATTGAATTTGTGTTATTGGAAATACAAATATGTTCATTTTATTGTTTTATGTGGAATTCATGTGTTAATTTTTATTAAATGTTAGGTTCATCGACAAAAGAAAGCGAAATTGCAGCATGTTAATAACAATGCAGCGAAATTCCCGCCCGAGTGACTCTCCCTCTTTTATGCCAGTAAGTTTTTTTTTTTCCTTCTTAATTTCTTTTATTGGGAGAAGTTTTGCTAATGAATTGTTGTGTTCTGCTTATGTGGTTTTCAGTTGTGTACCAAACTTGGGTTCTTTGATCCTTGGTCAAAGAACTAGATAGCCTTCCCACTAACTGGCCCGAGCGCTTCAGAGTTTACAGTGTATTCAATCGTGTCAATTGCCTTTCTTATTTACTTCATCTACTATAGTTATCTTCCATGCCCTGGTCTTTTCTTACCCTTCTTGTGGTTAAACTTAATCCGGTCACATTCATCAGATGATCATAATAAACCACAAACCTATGATGAATGTGGCCATTGTTGCAATGTTACCATACTGTAATGGTAAAACTCTCGGCTTTAGTGTTGCCTTCACTTCCTTGTGCTTTGTTTGCCATTCTTGTCTACCATTTAGTGAATAAATATTTGTTTCTCGTACACATGGTATAACCACCCAAGGATAAAATTCCACATGTTCACGAAATAACTAGCTCGAATACATGGTACCCACTTCATGAGTTAATTTGATTGTATTAAAGCTGCTTAGCTTGATTTTCCATCTCATAAAATAGTTCTTTTCTTGTTTGTTCCAGTGCACACGGATTAGGAACAACAGCATTGTCAGCAAAAGAACTGGAGGCTCTCCCATTTTGCGCCATTGCATATGCTCTGACTGGTATATTTGGTTGTCTGATTTTCTCAGTTCCGGCAGTCAGGCAAAGCTTAATCAGATGGTGCGTTGGACTCCAAACATATATTGTTTTTTTGACTCAAGTTTCTTTAGCATTACTAAGCATTGGCTGCAAAATGCTACATTCTCCAATAATTTTTTTTAAGTTGAGACTGTTTGTCAAATTTATCTTCCTTCCTTTTCTGGGTGTTGGGGGGTTATTGATTAAAATGCCAGCTACGTTTTATGCTGCTACATCTTTGTTTCCTGATGTGGTTCATTCATTTGTCTCTGATTTTCTCAAGAAATTGAACTGAAGGTCTGTATGTAAAGCAGCTTGAATATAGAAAAC
>CAUOFW020005525.1:458904-483279 GCA_963454935.2 Ilex paraguariensis
ATTTCACAAGTGATTCCCACATATCGCACACAACTAGAAATTGACCTAAGTCATTTCTACACCCTTTTTCATTCTCATTTTATCTATTTTACATGCATAGGTGAGTGATATATATATATATATATATATATATATATATATATAAAGTGTGGGTACAAGGTCTAGGGACGAGTGCCGTAAAGAATGCTATTCAAAAAGCTCTAGCAGAGAAGTCATCAACATGATAAATTTTCAGTAAGGTACGTAACAAACATTTGGTTTTATCTACATGTAAAGGTTCATTTATTTTTTTTCTATATGACTGTCTAGCTTATGAGTTCTATTGTGAATAAATGGTTTAAGTGTTCTAATGTTACGATGGGAATAAAATGTCTTCATGACAGATTATAATGTTATGGTTTAGTTGTTTATGTGACAAGCGGAAAGAAAAACCAAATGGTTGAGACAATAAATGGTTGGATGTCTAAGTGACGTATTTTTATTTGCGTAGTGGAAACGTCAAAGGGACGAACGCGAATTGTTAGACTAGGATGTCAACGTGACTAAAAGTAACTCAAGTGTTTAAGTTTGTCTTCATGACTAAGATAAGTTAAAATTGATTTTGTCTAAGTAACGGAAGCTAAATTTTTGATGTAATGTGAGTAGTTCAAAAAAAATGAATATCGAGAAAAGGATACATTTTGTTAAGTCGTTTGAGTGACGATCGCATATTGATATGGTGATAAATTTGTATGGTGTTTTGTCGCCTGGGTGGCAGCACAGTTATTTCTGTGTGAAACTGTAGCGCAATGAAATAGAATTTTGAGAAAATATATGAAAACATGAATATTAAAATTTCATAAATGAGCAAGGACATCACATTACTTTCTTTACTCTATCTCTGAAATTATTAATGAGAATTCACTGAAATTTGCTTGAAAACTTTTCAAGTAAACTGTACACAAGCTTGCAGTCCACTGCCACAACTAGAAGTCCAGTCAGGAGTGTCAAGAAGGACTCGTGTCAGTTTCTTATGTTTAAAAAAAAAAAAAAATTGGGTTGTATAAGATGTAAGTATTTTGGTTTTGTCATGTAAACAACACTTGTAAATATTTCTAGGATATGTGTATTCTACATGGTAGTAGGCCTGTGTGCCGGTGCATATGACGTTTCTTTTTTTTTTTTTTTAAAATGATCCTAAGATATTCTAGGATGAGTTTTCTTTAAATGTCACGTTATAATGTTTTATTAATAGTGGGATTGCCTAAATTTTATTTTTTTATAATAATAGTGTAGTGGGATTGGAGTGTTACAATTTTTGGTATCAGAGCCTAGGTTTATAGGTTCTCTAGACATGAATGCCTAGGTCGGCAATGGATTGGTTAAGTTGTTTGAGTCAGTGAGTAAAGATGGGTTAAGGTGCTAATGCTAAGTACGTGTGTATTTGTGTACATTGTGAGCTAATTGTTAAAAGCATAATGGATCTTCTCGATGGTCAAAATCAAGGGGAAGCTGAAGGTTCTAATGATCCTGTTGTGGCTAAGGCATGGAAAGGACAACAATAGGAAGGTGGGGAAGGTGAACAAAATTCAGAGGACGCTGGAAGTGATGGTGCAAGTGGCGGCATCAACAAATCGGATTGTGGAATTGCAAACGGAGATTCAGGCAGCCACTAGAGCAAGACCACATGTACCCCTTGGGGAACCGCGAGGTACGGTTCATGAGAGGTTTATGAAGTTGGATCCTCCGATGTTTGCAGGGACAATTAATCCATCGGAGGCGGAGGACTAGCTGAAACAGATGGAATTAATTTTTGAAGTTATGCAACTCTATGATGATCAACGAGTGACACTTGCATCCTTTATGCTTAAGGAGGAAGCACGATTTTGGTGGGAGGCTGCCAGGCGATTGTTGGTTGCACCAATAATGGGAATTGAAGGTCAAGTAGCCGGTAATATGGCTCCAGCACTACTGCATATTACTTGGGATCAATTCGTGAAAGTGTTCAATAACAAGTATTTTTCTGAGTCTTATCAGTATGAGCAGAAGATAGCATTTATGACTCTAACTCAAGGCAGGATGTCGGTGGCAGAGTATGAAAAGCAATTCACTACATTGCCACATTTTGCAAAGGCTTTTGTTCAAACTGATGAGGCTCTGTGCAAAAAGTTTCAATGGGGATTAGCTTACCCCATATAGAGTCGACTTTCGGCCTTTGAGTTAACAAGTTATGTGACCTTGGTTAATAAAGCTTTGGTTGTTGAGAAAGATGTAAAAGAATCAGAGGGGCGACGGGAGCAATTTAAGAGGAGAAAGTTTGACACTATTCTTGGTATGAGATCTCTATCTGGGGGTCAAACTTTGGGACAGAAGGGGCAAGGATCGAAGTTCTCACAAACAAGAGGTGTTGGAAATTCTCGTAAATCAATTGGTTCACGGGGTTATACTTTCTTTAAACCTCCGACAGGATTTCAGGGCAGGGGACAATTGAGTGGATGAGACACTCGTGTTACTTGTTTTAAATGTGGAGTGAAAGGTCATATCGCTCGGAATTGTCAAACTGGATCAACTGGTGGAGCTCGACAATGTTATGTGTGGGCAGGTAGGACATTTTGCACGTGAATGTCCAACCAAATCTGTCATGTCACCTTCAATGGACAGTGTAAATCTGGGGAGAAGAGATACATCAACATCGGCAGGGATGCAAGGTACATGTAACGGGTCTGTTGGTGCTATTGGGACTCAAGGACGAGTTTTCGCTATGACACAACAGGATGCCTATGCGTCGCCCAATGTGGTTACAGGTACAATTTCTGTATTAGGTGAAAATGCTCGAATTTTAATTGATCCCGGATCCACACACTCTTTTGTTGCACACACCAATAGTAAGCATTGGAAACACCCTACCACACCTTTGAATTATCATTTATCCATAGCAACCCTAGTGGGTGAGGTAATGGTACTTGACACTGTTTATAAGGCTTGCATAATTTGAATTGACTCACGAGAATAATTCGTGGATTTACTTCCACTTGATATGTGTGACTTTGATGTGATTTGGGAATGGATTGGCTATCGGCCTATCATGCCTTGGTTGACTGTTATAAAAAGGAGGTTACTTTTCAACCACCTGGCGACACCGAATTTAAATTCCAAGATGAATGAAAAATAACTCCAAATTTTCTTATATCAGCAATCAACGCTCGAAGGTTGCTTAAGAAGGAATGCCAAGGTTATTTGGCATATGTGAGGAGTGTGGGTGAGGATAAAGTTGAACCAACAAAGGTACTAGTAGTGAAGGACTTCCTTGATGTTTTTCCAGATGAATTACCTGGGTCGCCACCTAATCGGGAAGTAGAATTTGTGATAGAATTACTACCCGGAACTGCTCTCATATCAATCGCCCCATATCGAATGGCACTAGCAGAGTTGAAAGATTTGAAGGAGCAGTTACAAGATTTATTGAATTGGGGGTTTTATTCAACCGAGTACTTCACCACGGGAAGCACCAGTGCTATTTGTGAAAAAGAAAGATGGCACTATGCGACTATGTATTGATTATCGACAACTTAATAAGGTACTTGTTCGCAATAAATACCTATTGTCACGAATAGATGACTTGTTTGATCAATTGAAGGCAGCAAAAGTCTATTCCAAAATTGATTTAAGGTGGGGATATCACCAGTCAAGGGTAAAGAAAACTGATGTATCAAAGACGGCATTTCGAACTAGGTACGGACACTATAAATTTCTAGTTATACCGTTTGGATTAAAAAATGCTCCGGCCTCTTTTATGGATTTGATGCATAGGGTGTTTCAACCCTACCTGGATTCATTTTTAATTGTGTTTATAGATGATATTTTGGTATATTCTCATAATGAAGTAGAACATGAGCGACATTTGCAAATTGTTTTACAAATTTTAAGGGAAAAACAACTGTACACCAAATTCAGAAAATATGAATTTTGGATGGATAGTGTAGTATTTCTTGGACGTGTGGCGTCAAAAGATGGTATTCAAGTGGATCTAAATAAAATTGAAGTCGTGGTAAAATGGAAGTAACCAAGGAATGTAACAGAAGTAAGAAGTTTCCTGGGATTGGCGGGTTACTATTGTAGATTCATTCTAGGATTTTCCTCAATTATGATGCCATTGACCTGCCTCACTAGAAAGGATGTTAAATTTCACTGGAATGATAAGTGTGAACAAAGTTTCCAAGAGTTAAAAATAAGGTTAGTTTCTACATTTGTTTTAACCATTCTAACAGAATATGAGAATTTTGTAGTTTACAGTGATGCCTCACATCAGGGGTTGGGATGTGTCTTAATGCAAGATGAGAGGGTGATCACCTACGCTTCTCGACAATTAAAAACTCACGAGTGTAATTACCCTACCCATGATTTGGAGTTGGCTGCAATTGTGTTCACCTTGAAATTGTGGAGACATTACCTACATGGAGAGACTTGTGAAATTCATATTGATCATCAAAGCTTAAAGTATTTGTTCACACAAAAGAAGTTGAATTTAAGACAGAGGCAATGGATGGAGTTATTGAAGGATTATGATTGCACTATTCATTATCATCCAGGGAAGGCAAATATAGTGGCAGACGCACTGAGTTGTAAATATTTGGGATTGTTATCATGTGTGCAATGTGCGCGGGTGAATGCCTTGGCAGAGCTAAGGCCTTTAGGTGTGGAATTTCAAATGTTAGGAGATAATGTAGTAATGGGGCAAATTAAAGTTAGACTGATATTTGAAGATCAGATCCATGATGCACAACTATAGGATTCATTTGTGAAGAAGATGAGGGAGGAGATTGGACGTGGGCATCAAACTGATTTTAAAGTGTGAAAAGATGATATGTTGATGTTTGGAAATCGTCTTTACGTACCAAACGACCTGGAAATTAAGCGCATGATTTTGGATGAGGCACACAATTCTGCCTACGCTATGCACCCAGGGAGCACCAAGATGTATTGTGACATTCAGGAATATTATTGGTGGATGGGAATGAAACGAAAAATAGCTGAGTTTATATCTAAGTGCTTAGTATATCAACAAGTAAAGACAGAGCATCAGCGACCTGCAAGACTACTTCAACCACTCCCTATTCCAGAATGGAAGTGTGAACATATCACGATGGATTTTGTGGTGAGTTTGCCCCGAACCCAGAAGGGACATGATTCCATTTGGGTAATAGTTGATTGTTTAATCAAGTCTGCTCATTTCCTCGCGTTAAAAACAAACTTTCCTTTGGAGAAATATGCTAAATTGTATGTGGATGAAATCGTGCGTTTACATGGAGCACCAATGTCAATTGTGGCAGATAGGGATCCAAGGTTTACTTCACGATTCTGGCCAAGTTTACAACAAGCTCTAGGTACCACACTAAAGCTCAGTTCAGCTTTTCATCCTCAAATGGATGGACAATCAGAAAGGGTGATCCAAATTTTAGAAGACATGTTGAGAGCTTGTGTAATGGAGTTCAGGGGTAATTGGGATGATCACTTACCCTTGATTGAATTTTCCTATAATAATATTTTTCAATCTAGCATAGGCATGGCTCTGTACGAAGTACTATATGGACGACGTTGTTGTAGAACGCCAATATGTTGGACCGAGGTGGGGGAACAAAAGATACTGGGTCCAGAATTAGTGCCAGTAACGGTGGACAAGCTAAAAGTAATACAAGAGCGATTAAAAACCGCTCAAAGTCGATAGAAAAGTTATACAGACAATAGGAGATGAGATCTAGAATTTTATGTTGGTGATCAAGTATTTTTGCGAGTTTCACTGTGGAAAGGGGTTATGCGGTTTGGGAAGAAAGGGAAATTAAGTCCAAGGTACATTGGACCATTTAAGATACTTGAAAAAGTTGGATCTATCGCATATCGTTTAGCATTATCGATGAATTTGTCTCGGTTACATAATATATTTCATGTGTCAATGCTCTGAAAATATGTAACTAATCCCTCTTACATTCTAGCAACGATGCCGGTGGAACTAGGAAATAATTTGACTTATGAGGAGAAACCTGTGGCGATTTTGAATCGACGGGATCAAGTGCTTTGAATGAAAGTCATACCATTAATAAAGGTATTGTGGTGGAATCAAATAGTCGAAAGAGCAGCTTGGGAAACAGAGGAAAACATGCGAATCAAGTATTCTCACTTGTTTCAGACTAGTAAGTCAAATTTCGAAGACGAAATTCCTAAAAAGGGAAAAATTGTAAGACTCGAACACGCATGACCAATATATAATATTTGTCATAAGCATATTCACATGTGGCATACATGCGTAGGATCGAAGATTAGTAATTAATTATGAGTAATGATATGAGACATAAATCTGAATGGTGAATATTTTAATATTCAAAGATAATTTTATAAAGAATGATTATACAGAGAATTATTTTATTTAAAGTGTGAAAAATTAATAAGAATGTTGGCATGTGATATTATTTTATGTACATTAGCGCATGGGGAATTAATCGGGTGACAAGTATGTGACATCAATTTATTGTTATAAAATAATAATAATAATAATAATAATAATAAAATAAAATGTATTAATATATACAAGAAGTGGTTAAGGGTCCGAGAGACGAATTTAATTGATTGTAAATAATTTGAATATATGTATATATATGTTTATGTATAAATATGTATACAAGAAGAAAAAATGGGTACATATATATAATTGTATATAGGTATGTATATAATAAATATGTGTAAAAAATACATGTATATATATATATATATATATATATATAGGGTCATGATGATAGCTCCACTTAGCAAGACATGTCTTGCATGCAAAAAGAAAGAAAGAAAAAAAAAAGGAAGAGAGTTCTTGCATTTGGGATATTTCGGCTAGATCAAGAACCAAGAGGGGAAGAAGAAAGAAAGAAAGAAAAGAAAAGAAAAGAAGAAAAAAAAAAATATATATATATATATATATATAGTGTGGGTACAAGGTCCAGGGATGAGTGTCGTAAAGGACGTTGCTCAAAAAGTTCCAACAGAGGAGTCATCAACACGATAAATTTTCAGCAAGATACGTATGTACGCAAACATTTAGTTTTATCTACATGTAAAGGTTCACTTATTTTTTTTCTATGTGACTGTCTAGCTTATGAGTTATATTGTGAATAAATGACATAAGTGTTCTAATGTTACGATGGGAATAAGATGTCTTTATGACAGATTATAATATTATGGTTTAGTTGTCTGTGTGACAAGCGGAAAGAAAAATTAAATGGTTGAGACAATAAATGGTCGGATGTCTAAGTGACGTATTTTATTTGCGTAGTGAAGACGTCAAAGGGACGAAAACGAATTGTTAGACTGGAATATCTACGTGACTAAAAGTAACCCAAATGTTCAAGTTTATTTTCGTGACTGAGATAAGTTAAAGTTGATTTTGTCTAAGTAACGGAAGCTAAATTTTTGATGTAATGTGAGTTGTTCAAAAAAAAATGAATATCGAGAAAAGGTTATATTTTGTTAAGTCATCTGTGTGACGATCGTATATTGATATGGTGATAAACTTGTGTGGTGTTTTGTCGCCTGGGTGGCAGGACGGTTATTTCTATATGAAACCGTAGCGCAATGAAATAGAATTTTGAGAAAAGATATGGAAACACAAATATTAAAATTTCATAAATGAACAAGGACATCACATTACTTTCTTTGCTCTATCTTTGAAATCATTAATGAGAACTTACTGAAATTTGCTTGAAAACTTTTCAGGTAAACTGTACACAAGTTTGCAGTCTACTACAGCAGCCAGAAGTCCAATCAAGAGTGTCGGAAAGGGCTCGTGTCAGTTTCTTATGTTTTTTAAAAAAGAAATTAGGATATGTATATTCTACATGGTAGTAGGCATGTGTGTCGCGCGCATATGACTTTTTTTTTTTTTTTAAATGTTCCTATGATATTCTAAGATAAGTTTTCTTTAAATGTCACGTTATAATGTTTTATTAATAACAGAATTGCCTAAATTTTATTTTTTATAATAATAGTGTAGTGAGATTGGGGTGTTACAGAACGGCTGTACCAAATCAGCAAGATGGTGAAACCTAGAACCTACGAGAGCTTCAAACTTTAGATGAGAGAATGCTACCTCATCCTTGGAATGCGGAACACCTCAAGAAGTATTATTAGTAGATTTCAGTTTAACCTAAAGCTTAATAAGGACGTTGGTCAACCCTCTTTTGGCTTCGTTAGTTTGCTAGAGATTTGTTTCTAGTAATTTTTCCCTTTAAAGGAAAATTTAATAAAATTTTATTCTCACCTACAGCTCACAAAAATCGTTTCACTTCGATTTAGCTCAACTCAGAAAGACCAGGCCTTCGAAGATGGCGCCCTCACCATAAGGTTGAGTAACAAAGGGTATCCCAAAAACTGAGGCAGCTAACTCAATGAAGAGCATTAGAGACGTAGGACCTTTGACTCACTGATAAAAGACCTAGCACTGCCTAGGATCATTGGGGATCAACTTGACTAGCCACCAAAAACACAGTTGACAATACAAAAACTCAAAAAAAATGCCTTTCAAATTGAAGCAAAAGTAGAGGGGAACACTGTTAGGATTGAAAGTCTAGCAAGCTGAACCTCTAAATTAAAACTAAAAGCCCCATTAGCGAGAGCAAGGCTAAAAAATTCAAAAGCTTGATAACAAGGCAAGAATTAATTAGCTTGGCAATGGCTACACATACAAAAAGATATAAAAGAAAACTCCAAGAACCAAATGAATATGAATATTGTTTGCATTCAAAGGAGTTAGAAAGTTGTGTGTACACGGCTTCAAAAAAAGGGGGGAATCTAGGAAGAAACTTCAGAGACTTGGAGTGTTCAGACAGAGAAGTTTAATTCTCTCCATTTTTCGTTGAAGCAGCTTGGCGGTCGGGGTTCTCCCTATAACCTGCTTAGGTGGTGCGTCGTCATCATCCAATTTGATCTTGGAGAAATCCATGTCAAGAAATTTATGAGAAGCTTGGTGGCAGAACTCCTCGAAGTCTTCTTCAAAATAGCCCATCCCAAACTGAGTAACCTCCGCCAACTTCTGAAAGTTTGCAACAATACTGGCTTTGGCTTCCCCAACCTGACGTTGGGCATGTTCAATAGAGGCCCCAAGCTAGTCAATGAGCTCCTTCTCACTAGCTCTGGCCTTGCTCACCTCTTCTTTAGATACCCTCAAGGCCTTCTTTAGCATGCTTTTGGAATCCAGCTCGCTTGCTAAGGATTTTGGAGATTTTCAAATTCATAGCAAACTTGAATTACCCATTGAAAAGATTTCAGTTTGCCGTTCTCTTCTAACTAGTTTCCTAAGAGTATCTCCAACAAAATAGTTATAACTCCATAATATAGCTAAAATTTAGCTATCCAAAATCAAAAAATATGATAAAATAGAAGATATTCAGAATAGGTAAAATACATTTTTGTTACAATGATGTTTTATATTTAGAATATATCTCTGTAGCATTATGTATAAATAGTTCATAATATATTCTCTCTCGTCTTATCACTTTCCCCCTCTCTTATCCGCTCTTTGTCTTTCCTTCTAGTTTTTCTCTCTTCGTTAAATAGTTTCAACAAAGGTACAAGATATGAAAAATAATATTTAAAAAAANATCTAGTTTTTTTCTCTTCGTTAAATAGTTTCAACAAAGGTACAAGATATGAGAAATAATATTTAAAAAAAAATTAAAATATAAAAAATCTGTTAGAATATGTATTAAAAAAAATAATTAATTCAAATAAAAAAAATACGCTTTTAAAGAATTAAAATATAAAACCTTATTAGAAATGCAATAAAGCAGCTAAGTTACAGCAGTTAGGCCCTAAGCAAACAGTTAGAGTTTCCGTTGGCCAAACTTATCCACTTACGCAATTGGGCTTTTGAGGAAGTGTAGTACATGTACTGCAATGTTTGACGTCGTCAAAGCTTTCCTATTTTTCGGTTGCTCAATGCACCTCCGTGATTAGTAGAATCACAAGATCACCACTAGAGTCCTCCAAGTACTTTGCTAATCCTCCAAATTTATGGAACTTATTCCTCTTAACAAGCAGCTCAGATCCGGAGAAGGTCATTTGGTGTTGTCGATTAGTAGTCAAATCCTTCGTATATTTAATTAATCGTGTCGGATATTTTATCTATAATTCAACTTACCCATTAATTGTGTTGTGCTCAAAATCAGATCGAGACACTTAAGCCATTAAATAAAAAAATTACATTAAAAAACATCTAATTATATAAGATTCATATTATACAAGTTCAATAATTAAAAAAATATATATATTTTCTTCATATATTATCATCTAAACAAATATGTCTAGTTAAACTAGTTTCGTGTTTGATATTTTTTTTAGTGACTGCATAGTTGTTATATTCGTTCTCAAGAGAAATAACAAACTTGGTCACGAGTCTCATAATTTCAGTAGTAAAATCTTATCGTTATAGTCTCTAAGCATTTTCTTTTTTCCCAACTCTTTTTTTCTCTAGCCAAAAAAAGAATAAACAATTCCTCCTCATTCAAAACTGGTAAATAATTAGTTTGTAAAATAATTCTGCACACACGTGGCATATGTCACAGCTTCTGGTTATGGCTGCAACTAGCACAGGCTAACCCAATCTCACTTTAAAACAATCAATGCTTGGGTTAGGATGTCTAGTACTCAGGTTAGGCTTACGTGAAAATTTCAACCTAAATCAAATTATTTAAGATGTGCTTGAGTTGGGGGACGCTCTTTCATAGTCTGAGGCATTACTTCTCTTCTCACATGTTCTCTCTTCGTTTTCTCTTCTCTGACATAGGTAATGTTTGATGACCTAATTTAGCATTTAAAATTGGATATATTGCGCACTTTTTTAATTAAGTTAAGAGGGTTTTTTAAGTTTCTCATTTTATTTTAATTTGTTCACAAAATATTTTGATCTCAACTCATCTTATATCCTAACTTTCCACCGCCAACTCATCATTATCGCCTCACCATCATTGTCACTGCCACCGCCACCATAGAGAAATAAGTTATTAATTCAAAAAAAAAGCAACCACCACACAACCATTGTTGCCACCATCACCCCATTACAACCACCACCATCACTGTCCCTCTATCATCCCCAACATCACCAACCCATACCGCACCACCACTGTCCCACTCCCCCCTACTGACACACTATTGCCATTCTCTTGCCCAACATCCCCCAATTGTCATCTCATTTTTGTCACCATTGCCCCCACCATGTTAGGAGAACTGGGAACTTCAATGATCGAAGGCCCAAAATATGTGTAGAACACATTCTTACCTAAAACCTTAAGTTTATAAGTAGAGAACCTTTAGGATCCTTTAACTTCTTTTTCTATCCAATGTAGGAGTCTCACACATGTAATACCTAACAATCTCCCCTTAATGTGTAAACTACATTATGCTCAACTCTTCCTTGAGTTTGATCCACCAGTATATAGAATCACCACGTCCAATCACTATTTACCAGAGTCCACTCATCTAAGAACTAAAATTTTATCATTCTTTATGAGTCATCGTACTACCACTTTGCTAAGAGGTCTTGCGTCTCGTGATCTATGACCTAATATATATATCCGAAACTCATACCTGCCTAAAAACTTAAGTTTATAATTATTGAATTTATCGACAATATATTAAGACATTTTAACTTTTTGTTCTATTCAATGCAAAATACTTACGCATGGATACCAAGTACACTACCCCCAATGACCACCAAGCCACCATGGTTACATCACACCCCCAGCCCCCATTGCCATCACCCATCCATTATCGTCGCCATTACTATGCCGGTGGTAGAGTGGTAATAATGGTGATTGTTGTGGCAATGTAGATAGAGGTGGTGATGTTGGTTGCAGTAGGATGATGGAGGTTACAGTGATTGTGGGGTGTCGTGGTAGTTGTCGTAATGATGGTGATTGTGGTGGAAATGACAGGGAGGGGATAGTGATGGTGGTAATTGGATGGTGGAGGGTAGTGCTCGTGGTAGAGGGGTGATGGCAAGGTTCGAGTCAAATAATTATTTTACGGTGGGCACATTAACAAACTTTAATTTTTTATTTTTTTTTGTCTTAGAGAAGTTTATACATTCATATTTTTTTTTTGGTCAGTAAAATGGTGGAGGGAGGCAACCAGCAGATAGTGATCCCCCTGGGCATGACCATGAGGGTCTCTCCTGACGTGGAATGTTTGGTTAATTATAGCTACAGACCCCTTTAGAATAACCCATCAACACACTACCACCAAAGCACTAATGAGTAAGGCATGGGAACCCCGTGGATCGATCCCTACTTGCTAACATCGTGGAAGTTAGGGAACGACCAGAAACGGGTATACCTTACCATTAGACCACCAACTCTGGTGGGTTTATACATTCATATTGACTAAAATCAAATTTGATACTTACAATATCATTAAACATAAATGATTAAAATTTGATATACACGGCAACAAAAACAATAAAAATAGAATAATTATAATTTTTTTACCAAAAAGAAAATTAATAATTATTATCATTTGTAATCAACAAGGATGAAGTTTTATCCATTGAAGGCATTGTAAACTAAAGCCTTCAAAATATATATTTTTTTTATATCCTAAATTTGGGAATCAATCATTCATTTATAACTCTGAGCGATGGTTGTCATAGAGTTTGTTGATGAGGTGATGATAATGTAGGTATGCTGGCAGTTTGATGATGATAGTTATGGTGTTGGTGGTAATGTGATGGGAAAGGGGGGGATAAATGGTGGCAACAACTGTGACATGTGTGGTATAACGATATTTGTAAATTTGTTGCGGTAGTAGTGACGATAGCGGGGGTGGGGTTATACGGTAAAGGGCAAATTAAAATAATATACAGTTTTTAGATTTCAATTCTTTGTATTGAGAAAATAGTATAATCCTATGCTTAACTATATATGAAAAGCATTCCATGCTCAAATAATTTTTAGATTTTTGAAATATTTAATTAACTCTTCAAATTAAATTATTTCATTTGACTTATTTTACTATTCCCTCCATCTTTTATAATTACTTTCACAATCTTTTCTATTTCAAATTTGAATTTTTTTTTATTTTTTAAAAGCTAACAAATATTATTTTAATTCATTAATGAATAGTTTTTAAGAAATATGATGGTTAAGATATGATGAAACAGGATGATGACAGAAAAGACTAATTAAATACATTTACTAGCCTGATAAAGCCTCATTTTGACTAGCCCGAGTCCGACACCAAGTTTTTAAACATGCAATGTAGTGCGTGTATTACACGTGGATAATTTTTTTTATCACTTAAATTGCATTATAGAATTATGAAGATCATCTGTCATAACGATTTATTGGTCTAATTATAATTATAAAATGATAAAAAAATAATAATAATTAAAGTTTTATATTTAATATTTTAAGATTGAGAGTGATTTTTTTTAGTGATGTTTAAAAAATTAAATTTTTTGAAATTAATTTGATTAAGACTCTATTTATAATTCGTTGATTAAAATAAAAATAATTATCCATATCCTAATCATATTGAAACTTTACTATAATTAAGAATTAGTTAGGTCAATTGGAATAAAATATACTGTTGATTATAATGATGGATATAGAGAATAGATAATTAGATCAGAGGATAATTTAGAAATTTAAACATATTAAAATATGATAATAATTTAAATATTTAATTATATAAAGATAGAATGACATTTATAATTCTTTATAAGAATAAAATAGAGAATTAAAATTTTTTTATATTAAAATATTTTTATTAATAGCATAGATTAAACTAAAAATAGTTTCAAAGTTGAATATTTGGGGATGATTACATTTTTTTTATACTGTAGGTTTGCTGAAGTAAAATGGTAGGGGCGTAATAAAAAGTTGAGCAATGTTACAAAGATTTAAAAAATAAATTTAAAAAAATTAAGTAATACTACATACATTTAAAAAATAAACTGAATAATTAAAATTATTAATATCACTTTGGGTCTCGGTATTTATTAAGCCTCATTAATTATTTAATGATTATAATTATTAAATTTAATTTTTTAAGTCTATTTTTAAAATCTGTAGCATTTTCCTAAAAGGTTTCCTTGTGAAGTACTTAAAAACTCGTATGCGGACGTTAAAACGTACGAGGCGTTCGGTTCGGCGTACAAGTACTACACACGACAACACCCAAGCCTACCTTACCTCACCTTCTACGCCAACCAAAAGAATCCCAAACTAAAAACAGTCTCTCTCTCTCTCTCTTGACCAGAGGCACAGCCACCAGCCATTAAACATCTTCTCTCCTCTCTCTCTCTCTCTCTCTCTCTCAACACAGAGAAGCGAAGATGATGCACATGACCTTCTATTGGGGCCGAAAGGTAACCATTCTGTTCGATTCATGGACGACTGATTCATGGCTCAGTTATTCCCTCTCTCTCTTCGCCTGCATCCTCTGCTCCGTCTTCTACCAGTACATGGAAGATCGCCGACTCCGTCTCAGGCTTCTCTCCTCTCTCAACGCCAAGAACCTCTCCACAACCCCACAAGCTGCGACGATCGACACCCCTCTCCTCTACCCTAAGCTCGTCGCCGTCGCCGGATGGTCCAAATTTGCCGGCGCCGTATTATTTGGGATCAACTCGGCGATCGGGTACCTCTTGATGCTTTCGATCATGTCATTTAACGCCGGAGTCTTCATAGCTGTCGTCGCCGGGCTCGCCGTCGGGTATTTGTTGTTCAGGAGCAGCGATGACCAAGATCTGGTCGTCGTTGACAATCCTTGCGCTTGTGCTTAAACCTGGTCGATCATCTTCTACAAATCTGTCTGTAATAGAGATTGATTACTACTTTGTTGTGCTTGTTAATGGTTTTTCTCCAGATGAAGTTTCATTTCTATCTGGATTTCTTTATGTGTATAGTTCTCTCTGCTGAACAAAATTGTGTGATTTGAATCTATATCTATTTCTATTTTTGTTTTTATTTTTATTTTCTTTTCGTGGGCTTATTGTCTGCAAAATGGTTGGTTACAAGTCAAGGACTGAAAATCTGAGCAAGCGAACAATGGGTGACGTTTTGGAAGTCAAAAAGAACAAAGACAAGATCTGCCCATGAGTAAATCAGTTCTTGGGGAAGTGACCAGGAAAGGAAGCATAAACAGCACACAGCATATACCAGAAAAGGCCGGGAAGCCTTGAGTGGAAAAATTCCCAATTGGGGATGTCTTGTTTGTTTGTACATGTAAGAAACAACTTTCAATTCATATACCATTTTGAGCATCAAGATCATTTTTCATTTTATCCATTTTGATTCCAGTTTTGTTAGCCAAGCCTTCACGTGAGAGATGCTTGGTTGGAGATCCGCTCGATAAAAACTCTGATAGACTGGACAGTCCAAACTTGAGGTCATGAATTTTTGGGTTTAACCTGAATTCGACACTAATATCCCTCTATATCGGGCTGATAACCATGAAGAAGCATTAGAACAAGGCATCAGCTGAAGCTGAAATGAGAAGAGGGAGGAGGAGGGGGACATAAATAGGGAGGTAGGGAGTGAACTAATTCGATGTCAATCACTTAAACAAACCACATCCCTGTCTCCCCGGGACTGGGACTGGGACTGGCAGGGGGAACAAAGAAGAAGGCATTTTCTTATCCTACTCGTACTGTCATTCATCTTCTTTCAAGTCATTTAGTCTGAAACAAGTAACAAGTGTCAATTGGACTTGCATCATATGCTACTAAACAAAGTAATATAATATCCCTAACTCCAATTTTGAAATTGAACATGCATTGAAGTGAAAATCAACATAACTTAGCCGTGATAAGGTTCCACAAATCAGAAGAAACCAGTCAGAGGGAGTCGAGAATAAACCAAAAAATAAATAAATAATTGAAAGCATGTTTTATACAACAGCATTACACATGATCAGGAATCACACTGTAAAGTTAATTGGGAAATACAGAAAATAAAATAATGCACATGACAGTAGGAAAATAGAAGATTTCTCAACCAACTCCAGACATGAATGGTAATGTAGATATTCATCTTCTTCCAAAAAAAAAAACAGAGATCATTATATCATCTTGATCATAATTTGCATTCTATGTGAGAGTAATCTAACTCACTGTTAGATATTCTATCTGTAATAGCACGTCAAGTGAGATACTGATATCAACCTTTCCAAATGAGGTTCAAGAGCATGAGGTCAGTGGTACTTTACAACAGAGAGAAGACCAAACAGGCAGATGGAATGACGAGTTCTGTGGGCTTTGTCTGACGAGTGGTAATGAACCAAATCAGTTGGGAGCTGTGTTCCTCCTTGAGTTCTGGTTTCAATCTTTCTCAAATGATAAACGAACAATGAAATTTGCAGCAGTCTAGACACTACACCTCTCCCAGGTGGAAGCATACAGACAGCGTCCAAACTCCTAACTGCTACTGCTGGTCCTCAATTTTCAATGAGACTAGTTCACTCGCTTGATGTTGCCCCCTGGACTTAAAATTCTTTGGCAAGAATCGTTGAAATCTTTCTGGTAACCTGGAAACGTGCATCTCCAACCATCAATTTCAAAATAGATTTATTGTGAAATAAAATGGTCACAAATAAAAAATGGAAAAAATAACCAATAGGCAAGATGTAATCACTTTTGGTCATAAGAAGGCAGATGAAAAACATTAAACAGTGATAATAATGAACCAAAGTTAAATTAGAAGAATTGCTATTAAAGAATGTATGGAACACTGGGTGACAAAAGACAGGCCACAAAATCTCTATGGAAATTTAGCGTTCTACCCACATATTCAAACCAGAAAAGCAAACATGCCAGACAAAAGTTCACTTGGACGTTAACAGTCATATTTACTTCAGTAGTAGAACCATTATCAAACCCATTTCAAAGAGTTTAGTGGACATATAAAGCTGTCAAAAATCAGCCACGGCACAGGAGAAAATAGAGGCACATGTTTGGAAGCCCAAAAGACAGTAAACATAGCAGCAATTGATGAGATGAGGCATAAGAGAGCACCAATGTCTGTGACAAGCTGTTGCTTTCAACCTACCCACGGGAACTTAACAGTAGCATCAAGAGACTATATCCAAAACCTATCAAATTCAAGAAGGGGATGGTTTGAGTAGTACATGCGTTGATGTTTTTTTTTTAATCATGTTCGAATAAATTGTCTAGACAATATTCATAAGAAAGAATTTAAAGACATGCCAGTAGACAATTTAGAAGTTCTTCATATCTAATAAAGATTCAGCATCCATGACTTACAGATCTAATCTTTCAAAAATTGCCCGCCGCACCGAGGAGTTAAGGCCATATGCTATTGAGTTGAACAGGCCCTAAATCAAGATTAGAACAACAATCAAGCTAGTTTAAAATATAAGCATATTCCCCACACACGCATGCACATGCATATAAAGAAATATCAGGTTATGTTTAGAAGGTGAACACGCCAATCTATTCGATCAATGATGGCACGCTTTCTCTTCACATGACATGAATTTCCATCGTTAGATTTCTGTACATCTTGAACATCTGTAGGTCCCATCACAGTTGTGTTGATCATACGCTTAGATCTGATCATCCATCATTTTGTCAAAGATGCTTCTTTTCCAAACTGTATGCCAGATGCTTTCTTGGTACGCAATATGTGCAAAAAATATGTATATCTCTCCACAAACCAGGTTATGTTTAGAGGGTGAACAAGCCAATTAGGTTCAATCAATGATACACTTTCTCACTAAGTCTGTCTGCATGGAGTTGTGCGGACAATTGTTCTACTTCAAAGGTTAAAATAATGTAGTGGTCCCTAAGTTATGTAATCTGTCTCACTTTGCTCCTTTTTTTATTTCATTACTCTAGTCCTAAAATTCCAATTTGACTCTACATGGTCCGATCCAAAACACTTGTTTAAGATCGTTAACGAAAGTGGCCACATGTCCAACCACCTGATACACACATGACCACTTTTGTTAGCGATTTTAAATCACCACTTTCGATTGGATCATTGAGAATCAAATTGAAAAATTTAGGAATTAAAGTTGCATAATTCAAAGAATGTGGACCAAAGTGAGACCAAGCACACATTCTGAGAGCCATTACTGTGTTTTGCCCTACTTCAAAATAAACAACCATTTTGTATTCGATCATAAGCTCATAACTAATCATCAATTAGCCATCAGTTTGCCAAAGACCATCTTCTCAGAACTGCAAACCAGCTACTTTCTAGACACACAACTTGACAAAAAAATAAAGAGCAATCTTCCAAATAACTCAATGAATACTGAAACTGAAGCACTGCCTACTTATACGCAAGGAACTAAATTTCATTTCACAACGTCCAAAACATTTATGTTTCCATGGAACCCGAAACGAATAGTGATTAAATGTGTCGGTATGTTTTGGTCAACAAACTCGAAATAAATTTCCAAACTTTTTCTTGGTTTCCATCCCTTTTCCAAAATGTTTCCAAAACATTCCCATTTGCGTTTCTAAACTGACCAGAACAATACACTGAACGAAATTTTGATCTTTGCTTATATGTGCACGCAATATGCACAAAGGCATGATCTGAACATGGAGAACTAAGTTGCCAATGGTGGAGCAAGCATTCACCGAAAAAAAAAAACCATATGTATAGAGTGTTTGTCTGTGGCTGCAGTTGTTACCATTAGTGCAGCCATCCCAACATCAAGAATGGAAAGCCAAAATATTTTATGGCCTGGTACAATGAAATCATGGATGCGGTTGATCGTGCCAAAAGTCCAAGCCCCTATGAGGATGAGTGGATAGTAACCCCACCGGTTCACAGCCTGTAAAAGGAATAACCACAATTAAAAAAATCCTATAGGCAAAGCTAATGGGCTTCTTCTCACTTAACACCAAGCTAAAAATTCCACAATTGAGATGACAAAACAGACTTGCCTTTTATTCAAATGAAACATGCAATTGCAACAGAATTTTTTTCTCCACCCCACGCGGGCAGGCGGGCCCCGGGGGGGGGGAATGTCAGTGAATTTTTTGGATTTTGAAATGAAAAGAAAATTCATAATTTTGCACATCAGAAGCTTATGGAATCCCATTTCCTTGACAGACTAAGTGACTAGAGTTTTTTCCTGACACATAACTTGACAGACTTTTATTTTTAGTCAGTTCTGAAGGAGTAATACCACTAATAATTGGTGCAGAAAAAAAAAATTACTTGGAACATAATTTTGTGGAATTTCAATTTTTTTGAAAGTGGTGTGATTGTTGGAGATAGATGATGAGATTGAAACCCTGGCACCCACTCCTTGATAGTCCATCTATACCATAAAACCAGCACATGATATTTTAGAAAGGAAATTTTGCAAACCAAAGCATGAATTACATAGGCAAGTTCAATGTGCTGTTTAACGTATACACTTCATTACTTCGCATTTTATCAATTGCATTACAGGTATATTAAGTACAGTGCACACCAATAAAATGAAGCCATTTTTCACAAGGACCAATAAAATGAAACCACCTGAAGGGAAAACAAGTCAGCAACCTGAGTGACTGCATTATATTCTTTCAGGAGGGTCCTTAGAGAAACGGAGTAATCAATTCAGAAAGTTGGTTCAGAAGAAAAATCCAAGAGATGAAACGAAATCAAGATTTTGATCAAGACATCAGGTCATGAGTTACAAATCAGGCTGCTATGCTGATTTTCTTCCAGAGAGCAATGTCCAAAACTGTGGGTGGAGACAAATAGCAGTGGATATAATAGCTTTTAAACAAACAGAAAGAACAGAAACATCAGACCTTCATGTCTGGCCGTGCATCTGGTTGGTATACTCGGTCTGACATACCTACTGCCATCTGAAACATCCAAGATTTCATTAGTATAACAGGCCTAATCTTTCTTGGAATGCAAAGAACTGAAACATACTATTCCAACAAACATCAAGAGATGTATAGGAGGAATGACACATACACGGGTTGCATTGTTTAGCATGCGTATCACTTGAAAGTAAGTGACGCCGTTAAAGATAATTGCCCCCCACAGTGGTGCATAAAACGTTATAAAGTGAACCACCTGTAAAAACACAGTAAACTATGATCAGCTTAATCAAAAGGAGGTCGATCACATTATAAATTAAACTTAAAGATCATAACCCACCTCACAAAAATATATTCCTAAACACATAGGCATTTTCTTAATATGTAAGAATATAGCTAGGAATTATACAAAAACAATCAAAACCCAAAATTCCTATAGCCAAGACTACCCAATACTTGCCGTTCCTTTACGTCCTGCTTGGGCAAAACACCATGCACCTAAACGAACAATATGCCCATGTTCATTACCAATAGAGCGTATGACAGTCATAACAAGTGAAGTACCTGTAAGGGTAATTGAACACTAAAGTAAGCTTCATGACAATGCTATATGAAAAATGGAAAGAGATTAAATGAAAACCTGAAATCGCAAGCAAGGGCCACTTCAGAAATGACAAGTGCAATAATGCAAGAGGCAGAGTATACGAAACCAGTCTTAGAAAAATTAGAGATCCTTTACAATAATCGAATGCATACCCCAAACATACAAGTGAAACATGGGCTCCAAATCCTCAACATCTGTTTTGTGTCTAACAACAGTGCGATGAAGGGTAAAAGCAATTGTAGTAGTCCAAAGAAACGAAGCCACACAAAAGAAATGTGTGATGTAGCCCTGAGCATAACAAAAGAAACCTTTTGATGGATCCCTGCATAACCAAAGGGATCATTAGCAATCTTAAGTGTCCATAACAAAGAAGTGGCAAAGAAGCTGATTTCACTTGAATCCAATATGCATACCCAACTATGCTGAAGAAACTGCAAAGCATGTCCTGCACTCAAAAAATCAAAATAATTAAGCCATATAGCAAGCACATTTAAAGATTAGGTGGACAGCTAAAATTAGAAAAATTACCACAAATTAGAACAAAAAATTGTGATGTAAAAACATTACTCTTTGAATATTCTGCAAGGCAAATGCACATCTACAAAAAGGAGCAGCCTAGTCCTAGTGCAAAAGACTACTGCCACGACGAGTGGATTAGATGTACATGGCCCAAGCCATTAAGCGGAGAGGCCATTTCCATGACTCAACTACATGACACCTAGGCCATAATGAAACAACCTTACTGTTTTGCAAAGACTCACCCTTTAAAGCCAACATGTGTCTCCAATATCTAATTATCAATAATCAAGGGCATATATTTGCATCACCAAAAAGGCAGTGAGCGTCTTACTCGTTGACTTGTAAATCCAATCAGATTCGATAGAAATTCATGGACCAGGGCCACTTCAGAGGTAACTACTTAGGTATAAAACCATACTTGCTGAACTGCTCATATGGAAATGTTTGGAGAAAAGAGGCTAAGACGAGAATTCAAATGTCCATACAGGCCATGGAGATCTGTGTATAACCTAGTGAAGCACGTCAAGTTAAGCATAAGGGGTCCCCAGAATAGGAGGCCTCTGGGAAGACCATCCCTAAAGCATGCCTGAGGGTCAAAGAGAACAATCTCTGGCCAGTCCCAACAGCAGGAGGGCTGATAAGAATATACAAAGACATTCACAAAGTAATATACAATCGACCAAATTCTTCATCTTCAAAGAATTTTTTACTTTCCTGTACAATATCATGACGTCCATCTAAAGTATCTAACCCAAGTTGGATAGGTGCATTTGTTTTGCAAAACAAACTTTTTGAATTGTGTAGTTGATTGGGCAGATATCTTGAAACAGTGATCTATGTATTCTGCTGTAAACTTCTCTTTCTAAAAGAGTTCCTCTGGGCCAAGCAATCTGTCACAAGCATAGGCAGCTTGCGAGAACTGATAGATCCTCAACTGTGGGGGTAAACTTCCCATGCTGCAGCCTGCAACACATGCATGTCGTGTCTTGCTAGAATGCGCTACTGTTGATGTGCTTTACCTGAAGCCTTTGACAAGGTTGAGTCACCAAAAGGATTATTTCATCAGTTAAGAATAGCAGGAATTAAGGTTAGGGGATAGCATATTTTAACCACCCCACCCAACCAAAGGTAAGAGAAGAACTAGACTATAAATCTTTAAAGGAATAAAGAGTGCCACTTGCTATACACGAAGCCAAGCAATTGATTCCTGAGCCACGTAGTTGACATCGTCAAGAGGAAGAACATGCTTGAGGACTAAAGCATGGGATAAAAGATCTACATCCACATTGACTCTTGAACAAGCTTCCGAAAACAATCTTCAAAATTGCTGAGGTCCGCCACTCTATACCATTGGCATTTTAATGGAATGGTAAACCCACACAAAGCACGAACTTTGGCCACCAAACAAGAAGAAAAGAGAAAGCAGGGGAAAAAAAAGCAAATGGGAGAGAATAGAAAGAATCAATAAAATGATCACAAAGCTTTATAGAAAGGAGGGAGACAACAGAAGAATAAACAAGTGAACTGAAAGAAAAGGTGATACTTGGGAAGAGGAAATTACGGGGCAGGAAATTCGATATTCAAAAATCGAGCAATACCCCTAATGACATGGACATGCGGTGAGATGAGTGTCTCCATTACCCGGCTGTTATCAAGGGCACCACAAAAGGTGGGAAAAGTCATGCGTTGACACATAGCAATGCCAGACTATCCTATCACAGAGAAGTCGGTGAATTAGATATGTCATCACATTAATATGACACATGGCATTGGAGAGTCCCTTCAATAAACTTACAGGGCCAAGTTGAGCTTGACAAGAATAACACATAAGAATGTAAGGGAAAGATAACCACACCCTCTACACATTCACATGGCTCGGCCAGCTACCTCAAGCAATGTTGCAGTACAAAATGATGAAACGTGACTCTGAAAATAGTTTTAAGTGCAACCTATAAAAGGGAACAAAGACATTGACATTTAGTTTTGGTCTAATGGTCTCATCCCATGGCAGAGCTTTTTAAGGCCTAAGGTGCTTGTGGCGTACTGCAACGCATCCATAAAACATACAATAGATTTGCTAGAGATTTTGACTCAGGGTTTCAAGATCTCCAGAGTAAGAGGAAAGATACCCAAATCAACCCATCATAATCCTTGGCAAATAGGTGATAGGTCTCAAAATTTGTGGATTTGGATACCCAGGCCTAATTACGTTGCTCAAAACCACTCGAGCTACCAAAGTGATGAGGGACAACCAGATTTGGTGTAGGGGGCTTCCACACCTTAGATCAACTCCAAGAGGCTAGCTAAAATCCCCTTTTTAATTATTTTAGATAACTTCTTTCTGAAATGTCTCTAACAAACTAGCTATTTCCCCTCTCTATTTTCTATAACCTCATTTTCACTAGCTACATCTAGCTAGCCACTTCTAACTAGCTACATCTAACAAAACCCCCCAAAAATCTAATAAACTCTCCTCAAAAATCAGCAACTCCCCCAAAAAATTCAACAAACCCCCCAAAAATCCAGTAAACTTCCTCCCAAAAATTTGACTTCGGTTATTTGTGTAATTTAAGGTGATTTTGTTTCGCATTTTGTGATTTAATTTGAGAGAATTTAATTTGGTTGTAGTAATTTTTGGGAGATGGGTTTCTCTTTTGTAGCCTATAATTGATTAAATTTGTACAATATATAATTTGAATTACTATTTTTTGAATCTTATTATTGAAAGTTAGTTAAAATTAATTGAAGTGGTTAGCTAAAATAGATAGCGTTGTTGGAATAAATTTGAAAAAGTGGTTAGCTAAAGTAGATAATACAATATTTAAATATATTTTGAGTAACTATTTTAGATAGCATTGTTGAAGATGCTCTTAAGGGGATAATGAATGGCTAAAAAGGAAATAGTAGACGTACCTTTTTTTCTAAAACAACGGAAAATATACCTACCATAAAAGTTCTGCAGCTGTAGATTAAATCATCTGCCACACTTCTTTTCCCAGTATTTTTACGTGGATAAACAAATTACATGAATTTTGTAATTGAGATATAGTGCAATTGAAGAGGGAAATGTACAGCTATGTTTATCGAAAAAAGAGGTACTAACATCGATATCAACATCATTGATGTAAATATGTTAAAATCAATGAGTAGTGTATAAGCTCCACATTCTCAAATTTAATAGAAACTAGCCACAAATAGAAGAAGAAATCAACTCTAATAGCTTCTTCTTGTTTCCTATGGGGTGAAAGCATTAAGTGCTCTCCTGCAGCTGTTCAATGACAAATGTTGTTGTAAATATAGCGTTTCAATGGCAAGTGATATGTGCATATTGCAAATGCACAGAGGACTAAACACATTCAGTTGATTCAAGTTCCATTATCCTTGCAGTTATCATATTACGGCTACTCTTGTATTTCTTTATAATTGTCTTCACTCATGGATT
>CAUOFW020005526.1:0-26942 GCA_963454935.2 Ilex paraguariensis
AATTTGGTATTAGTGGAGGACAAAGTAAATAAGGTGTTTTAATTTTCCAAGTAGGGTCTTTATTATTTTTATTATTGCATTATGTAGTAGGGTTAGTTTGTATGGCATGAGAGTCTATATATATCATATTTAATGCATCTACTTGGATATGAGTGAATACAAAGAGTTCTTCCAATCTTCAATAGTCTCATCCATTATATTTTTTTTGTAAGTGTGTGATAGTCCTCTAGATTCCAACAAAGTGGTATCAGAGCTAGGCTTAAGTGTTGAAAAAAGAGAGTGAGAGAGAGATGAATGCTTCCATTTCAAATGCCTTGATTCATCAAAGATAACTATGAGAATTGGTGTATCCGTATGAAGACAACTCTTGGATCTCAAGACTTATGGGAGATTGTAACAAATTGGTTACACAACACTGCAAGATGAAGCTTCCTTAAGTCAAGCCCAAAAGAAAGTCTTGTAAGCTACAAAGAAGAAGGATCAAAAGGCTTTTTCACTTATCTAACAATGTTTGGATGATTCTATGTTACAAAAGGTTGCTAGTGCAACCACATCCAAGCAAACATGGGGTGTTCTTAAAACTGCTCATAATGGAGTGAAAAAAGTCAAGAAAGTTCGCCTCCAAACTCTACGAGGTCAATTTGAGACTTTACGTATGAAGGAATCCAAATTAGTTTCAAATTATTTTACAAGAATCTTGGTGGCTGTGAATAATTTGAGAACTTATGGTGATGATCACTATAATGATACTCGGGTGATAGAAAAAATCCTCCGTTCATTGGACCCCAAGTTTGACTACATTGTCATAGCCATTGAAAAGCCTAAATATTTAGACATAATGACAATTGACGAACTCATGGGATCGTTGTTAGCTCATGAAGAACGGCTAGGCAAGAAGAAACAAGGGTCGTTGGAGCAAGTGCTACAAACCAAACTTTCTTTCAAAGAAAAAGAAAGAAGGCAAGATGGAAGTCAAAGAAGTAGAGGGCATGGACGTGGACGTGGAGGTCGTGGTGGAAGTGGTTGGGGTAGAGGAGAAAACTTTGGCCAAAATGTGTCCAACAAAGAAGAAAGAGACCAAGAATCACATCGTGGAAGAGGACGTGGAAGAGGCAACAATTCAAAGTCATTTGGAGCGAGGTATGACAAATCTCATATTCAATGTTACAATTGTCATCGATATGACCATTTTGCATTCGAGTGTAGAAATGATTTTGTGGAATAAAGAGCACACTTTGTTGAAGACAAAGTTGAACAGGTAGAGCCGACCTTGTTGTTGGCATACAAAGAAGAGTAAAAGGGACACAAGAACGTGTGGTACCTTGACTCCGATGCTAGTAATCATATGTGTGGAAATAAAGAGATGTTTGCGGAGCCTGATGAATCGATGAGTGGAAAAGTCACTTTTGGAGATTCTTCTCAAATTTCGGTAATATGAAGAGATAATATTTTGATTCGTTTGAAGGGTGAAAGGCACCAAATTATTTCTAATATTTTTTATGTTCCATACATGAAAAATAATATTTTGAGCTTGGAACAACTTTTAGAAAGGTTATGATATTCGCATGAAAAATCATAATCTTTTAATAAGATATGGAAATGGGAATTTGGTTGCTAAAGTGCCAATAACAAGAAATAGAATGTTTTGGTTAAATATTTATAGTGATGTGGCAAAATACTTGAAAGCATGTGTTAAAGATTCTTGGTTATGACACTTGAGATTTGGGCACTTGAATTTTGGAGGACTAACCTTGCTATCTAGAAAGAAGATGGTGAACGAATTGTCTTCTATTAACCACCCGGATCAACTTTGTGAGGGATGTATAATTGGAAAGCAAGCTAGAAAGAGCTTTCTCAAAGAATTCATTTCAAGAGCAACCAAACCACTTCAACTTGTTCACTCGGATGTTTGCGGCCCTATAGATCCACCACCATTTGGTAAGAACCGGTATTTTCTTCTCCTTATTGATGATTTTAACCGAAAAACGAGGGATTATTTTCTAAAACAAAAATTGGAGGTGTTTCGTGTTTTTAAAAAGTTTAAGGCTTTGATTGAAAAACAAATTGGGTATAAAGTCGAAGCAATTAGATCCGATATAGGAGGTGAATTCACATCAAATGAATTCAAAATGTTTTGTCAAGAAAATGAAATTCACCATCCTCTAACGGTTCCAAGATCACCACAACAAAATAGTGTTGCCGAAAGGAAGAACCGAATCATTCTTGACATGGCTCGGAGTATGTTGAAGAGTAAAAAAATACCCAAGGAGTTTTGGGCGGAAGCTATTGATTGTGCCATCTACTTGTTAAATCGGTGTCCTGCTAGAAGTGTTCAAGACAAAACACCACAAGAAGCATGAGGAGGAATCAAGCCAAATGTTTCTCATTTGCGGGTCTTTGGAAGTGTATGCTATGCACATGTGACAGATGAGAAACGGACCAAATTCGATGACAAGAGTGAAAAATTTGTCTTCGTTGGCTATGATTCAAGAAGCAAAGGTTACAAACTTTACAACTCAAGTAATGACAAGATAATCATTAGTAGAGATGTTGAGTTTGATGAAGAAGATGAATGAGATTAGAACACTCCACAAGAAGACTATGATTTTTTTTCAGTCTTTGAAGAAGAGGGGGAGCCCAATAATGAGATCATGGAGCTGCCCATTTACTCTCCTCCACCATCACCACCATCATCCACCAATGTGCAAGCATCTCCACCATCATCCGAAGGAAGCTCAAGTGAAAGGCCCCCTCGCATGAGGAGTCTTCGAGATATCTATGAAGAAACCGAAGAGGTAATTCAAGGATTTAGTGATCTAACACTATTTTGTCTATTTGCCGATTGTGATCCCATAGGCTATGAGAAAGTGACACAAGATAAGAAGTGGAGGAGTGCCATGAATGAAAAAAATGATGCCATTGAAAGAAATGGAACATGGGAGCTTGCCACACTCCCTAGAGGACAAAAAGTCATTGGAGTGAAGTGGGTGTACAAGACAAAGAAAAATGTCAAAGGTGAAGTGGAGAGGTATAAAGCAAGGTTGGTTCCAAAAAGCTATAGTCAAAGACCGGGTATTGACTATGATGAGGTATTTGCACCCATTGCTCGTTTGAAAACAATTAGATTAATTATTTCGTTAGCCACTCTAAATGACTGAAAATTCATCAAATGGATGTAAAGTCCGCTTTTTAAATGGCTTTCTTGATGAAGAAGTGTATGTTGAACAACCCTTGGGTTATGTTGTGAAAGGGCAAGGAGAGAAAGTCTTGAAATTAAAAAAGGCTTTGTATGGTTTGAAGCAAGCACCAAGGGCTTGGAATAGTAGACTTGACAAGTACTTTCAAACAAATAATTTCACCAAGTGCCCCCATGAACTTGCTCTTTATGCAAAAGTGAATAATAATGGTGATATACTCTATGCATGTTTGTATGTGGATGACTTGATCTTTATAGGAAATTGTCCAAGAATGTTTGAAGATTTCAAGAGAGCAATGGCTAAAGAATTTGAGATGATCGACATTGGACTTATGTCATACTACTTTGGCATTGAAGTGAAGCAAATAAAGGAAGATATTTTTATTTATCAAGAAGGTTATGCTAAAGCAATTTTGGCAAAATTCAAGATGCAAGATTGTAAGCCGGTATGCACACCCGTTGAATGTGGTGTAAAACTGTCAAAATATGAAGATCGAGAGCATGTGGATCCTACCCATTTCAAGAGCCTAGTGGGAAGCTTGAGGTACTTAACATGCACAAGGCCGGATATTCTTTTTGGTGTTGGTCTTGTAAGTCGCTATATGGAAGCTTCTACCATGACCCATTTGAAGGCGGCGAAAAGAATTCTTAGATACATCAAAGGTACACTTGATTATAGATTGCTATATTCTTGTTCTAAAAATTTCAAGCTTGCTGGTTATTGTGATAGTGATTGGGCCGAACATATGGATGATAGAAAAAGTACTACCGGGTATGTTTTCTTCATGGAGATACCACATTTGCTTGGAGTTCAAAGAAGCAACCCATTGTGACTCTTTCGACTTGTGAAGCTGAGTATGTAGCGGCTACATCATGTATTTGTCAAGCCATTTGGCTTAGAAATTTGTTGAAGGAACTTCATTTGCCTCAAGAAGAATCGACAAAGATCTTTATTGACAACAAATCAGCACTAGCGTTGGCAAAGAATCCGGTGTTTCATGATCGTAGTAAGCATATTAACAAAAATTCCATTTCATTAGAGAATATGTGACCAAGAAAAAGGTGGAGCTCAAGTTTGTGAAGTCTCAAGATCAAATTACGTATATTTTCCCTAAGCCACTCAAAGAGGATGTCTTTTGCAAATTGAGAAGTTTTCTTGGAGTTGAGAAGAAAAATCATGTTTAAAGGGGGGTGTTGGAAAAATAATATTAAACATGACTTTTCATGTTTTAGGAGTTATTTTTATGCATTTAGTTTTTTGTATTAGTGAGTCATCAATTTGGTATTAGTGGGGGACAAAATAATTGTGGTATTTCCAAGTAATGGAGGAGTGGGGTCTATATTATTTTTATTATTGCATTATGTAGTGGGGTTATTTTGTATGTCACGAGAGTCTATATATATTATATGTAATACATCAACTTGGATATGAGTGAATACAAATAGTTCTTCTAATCTTCAATAGTCTCTCCCATTATATTTTTTTTTTGTGAGTGTGTGATAGTCCTCTAGATTCCAACACAAACTTGGGTATATCACCAGCATTTGTTTCTCTTATGACATTGGTATATGACATTTGTGCTTCTTTTTTGTGGGTGGGGGGGGCATAAGGAAGTAAGTGTTCATTACAACAATAATACAAAGTCATCTGTGACACGTGGTATCACCAACCAATAAAAATATACTTAAGATGGTATCATTTTACAATGAATATCTTCTCAGAATGAGGACCTGGGTATGCATTTTCTAGTAGCAAAACAAATATTAGATGGTAACTTGACAAAGGCCGAGCATTTACCATTTAAATACCAATGATGCGGCATTTCCTCTGGAAGTTCTTATGAGTGAAATGTCACTGGTTCTCAATCGCCAACCCGACCCAAACTCACAAACTCCCCTTTCTCCTTTACAAAACCCACTACCCTATATACCAAAATTCTTCTAACTCAGAGTAGGGAAAATTTCATGAGGTCACACACACAAACAAACACACACCCCTCCAAACCCTAGCCGTTGCAATGAAACCTAGTTCAATTTCCATGCAAAAATATCCAAAACCCAAATTCTAAAACCCTTAAACACACACTCACACATATTCAGCGAAAACATAAAAAAACGCAATCCAAGTCACAGCATAAAATGCCTAATCCATATAACACTTTAAACCCAAAAAAAAAACGCAACCCACAAACCTATCTCTTCATATCCCCTTTCTTGGTTGTTAGAGCGGCTAAGAGATGCCTTGACAACCGATCAAACTCAGCATTCAACCCTTTTTTTATTTTGTCTCATTTCTAAGGGTACTTTTATCATATAGTTGGCAGGCATATTATTAAAAATGGGAAATAAAGACACAAAATTCTTAAATTGGATTTGATATTGTTGACTAAACAAAGTGAAGAGTTATCAAAGATTAGTGGCGATGTCAAATCTTGTCTAGTCATTAATCTAGCCCCTTGCATCATAAAAAGATGAGGAAGAAGCATACAATGGCTAGTGAGGGATGGACCGCCATGCTTCCCGCTGATGAAGGAAAACTCATATAAGGGAGGAGAAGAAAGAAGATAAGAGGAGAGAAGAAGGATTGGGCCAAAGAACTGAAGAACGATGGGTGGTGATAAGAAAGAGAGAGAGAGAGAGGGGAATACGAAGGATGGGGGCTGGACGAGCGAGAGACAGAGAGGAATAGGCCTCGATCAATTTTCGTCGACTTAATTAGGCTAATTATCAACGGTAACGGAATGAATAATACTTGGTTTATTTGGAAGTGGTTAATCCCATTATTTATGGGATTAGTTATTCTTTAGGAATGGGAATGAAATTTTATTCCAACAAACCAAACAAAGGAATGGTATTACTAAGGTATGACCTTCCATTCCAGAGGTCTGATACCATGTACCAAACACAATGTAAGGATCTGGATCACTCCAACCCCATCCCCAGCCAATGCCTTCGATCCTAGTGAAGTTCTAGTTTGCATACACAGCAATGGTCGTAGCCACCTATATTGATCACGCATTGAAGTTAGTAAAATGGTGTTGTGATCAAGTACACCAGGAAAGGGCAACATGGATTTCCATATTAAAGAGAGAGACTTACCAATTGGGCTGTAATAAAGGCACTAACAAGCAAGAAACTAGGTTGTTCAACAAATGACCAGCTATGGGACCTAGTTAGAAAGATGAGTTCCTGACTCACAATGCTCACTTGAAGGTAAAAAGTTGTGGGAAGCTCATTTGGATTTCTCCTGATAGATTTAGCATAAAAAACTTTCCACAAATGATAAAGGTATTAGTGCTAGCTTTTAATTTGATTATACCAGTGTACTGTAATTCAACTTACTTAAAAGAAATCCGTGTCAAATGCCTGCCAAAAGGACACCACAGTCATGATAGCAAGGTAGCTTCCAAGGACAACCCATGTGAAAGATTTCCTTGAGCTTCCATGAGTCGGGCACAGGAGACAGCTTCACCCTACCCTTAGATATGGAGATACTGGTTCATTATTTAGGATGGCGATGATCAGGACATGAAAGGTGAGAACTCAAACTTCAAAATCAGTGCAATGATCATGAACCCCATCACAATATGAATCGTGATTGAAACAACATAAATGGCGTAGTTCTTCATCTTCTGGAAGATGGCTCTACTAGCCAAAATAGCACTCACAATCACACTAAGTCCTAGCTCGATCAATACAATGTCAGATGCACCTCGAGTTGCATCTATTGCATCTGCCACTGCAATGTCTGCCCTTTTAAGTGCTGGAGCATCATTTACACCATCTCCTTCCATTACACAAATTGGCTTTCTCTCCTGTAGTTTCTTAACTATCTCATATTTTTGCTCTTAAAAAGCCCAAATCGATATTAAATGTACTGGCAACGAGCAATCATTTCTTAATTCATTGCAACTAAATAAGTCTTAGTTAAATAAGATCTAATTTACCAGGGAAAACTCCAGCAAATCCATCAGGCTTCTCAATGAGTTCATCAATGGGAATGGGAGCTATGGACTCATCCTTGTGCTGGCCTGGTAGGAAGGATGAAGATACATGTTGGTGCCCATGCCTAGCCTATGACCAATCTCTTTGCCAATAATAAGTTGGTCACTGGTGATCATCTTAACATTGAAACCAAGATCAAGAGCTTTACGGATGGTGTCTACACAATCATGCCTATGAGGATCAAAGAGAGGCAATAAACCAACGAACTCCCAAGGTCCACCAGCATTGTCCTTGCTTTTCTTGGGTATAGTCTGTGAACATATCAAACAATCATATCTAATTCTATAGCAACGCTCACCAACCCAAATTCTCTAGTGTTGTGAAGAAATAATACACATCAACTCACCTATCGTGCAACACCCAAAATGGTTGCCAAAATTGTCAATGATTACGTGGGCATTCTTTCTATTATCCCCCTTGAGTTCACAAAGATCAATAATCTGTTATAACAGTGAATGAGTAAGATTTGTGAACCAAAATATTTGCAACTACAATAGTGCTAATCAAGAAGTGTCTTGATTGGAAGCACCCTTGTTGTTTCGATGCCAATTACCACTGGAGTCAATGTAGGTGATATAGCCTTCGAGGAGGGACCAGTCTATATTTTGTATACCTGAGAATTGGTTTTGCGAGGCAAGGCAGTGAAGCTGGTTAAGGTGTTGTGGCAACACCGGAGTATTGAGAAGGTTACATGGGAGCGAGAGGAACTATACGATCTACCTATCAATTTCTATTTGAAGATGGAGATATAATTTAAACATTGTATTATTACATATAACAAGATTCACATGTGCATTCATCTTATGTGTTCCGTGTGTTCTTAATTTTGAGGATGAAATTATCTTAAGGGTGGAAGAATGGAAAACCAGAAAAGTTTAATAGATTGATTAGGTGGGTAACACAATAATTAAGCCATTTAAGCAAGGTTAAAAATATGAAATTTGATATAACTCGGATAATGAAACAGGTCTCATCATTGGAATTGTCTAGCGAAAACAAGATGAGCATATAAATTTCGTTAAATTCTAAGACAGCTGAAATTTTCAAGTATTATGAGGCGAAATACGCGATTAAAATTCCATAAACTTGGCTTTTATTCGCGGAACCCACAATATAAATTAAATAGATAATTAAAGAATCCTTATCCACACTTGACTCTTGTCAAATTGAGGTTGGCTTTGGGGGATTTTCAACCATTAAAAAGATGACATTTGACACATTATACAGTTAGTATATAAAGGGTTCTTGCAAATCATGCAAATTTCGGTAAGTAGAGAGAGAGAGAAAGATAGCTTGGAAGAACTCTTCCACTTCCCCTTCTCTTTTTGCAAATTACTTTTGATTCGACCGTTTGAATTCAATCAACCAAGAATTAAAGTTTGCTACAAAACAGGGCTACCTATCAACACAAAGATTGATTATTTTTTCGGCAATTTTGGATCAAGGATTTTGGCTAGAGCTTGAAGAAGTCTTGCTTTGGGTTTTCAAGGGACTTCTTCATCACCAATTGCTTCAAAGAAGTGTGGGTTTACTCCTAGCTAGTACTAAATTCCAATTTAGTGGGTGTACGTGATTTGGTATAATTATATGTATGTTAATTGTATAATTAACATATGACTAGTGTAGCTACTAGGTTCTCTTATGGATTTATAAGCTCATTATTCTAATACCTGTAGTATTGAGTAAATGAGCATGTTGTTGAGTTGATTATGACATGTATGTTATGTGTATGAATTTATGCACCCTACATGTTTGATGAAATACCATAGTGTAGGCAAGTATGCTATGTGGGTTAACTAATGCATATCACATGTTGATGAAATGTTATAATGAGAAATATATGATTCTTGTTATATTTGAGCTTGTAAGTCCATTTAATTTGCATTTGGACATACATGGTATGAGCACGGGTTTAACACAAAACACATGATGCATTGTTATAGTAGTGTGTGTTTGTAAATGGTTTGATCACTTACCACATAGGTGAATGGGCGGGGCTTGAGAATTGGACTAAAGTCTGATTAAGTCTCATGGGAACATACATGATAATATGTCGAGGTATAGAAAAAAGAGATAAATTCTCCCTCGAGTACAAGACCCGATTATATCGGTCACACACTAGCCGGTGGTGTAATGAGTCCTTAAAAGTGTGTCAGTGTATGCAAACTGGGGGTGGGAAATCCTTAAAATCCGTGTGAGCTTGGTAGCCAATTGGTTGAAGTCCATAAATTAACTACCCCATAAAGGAAAAATAATAAATGAAAGGTCACTGGGGGAACATAAATCAATGGTGTGGGCATGGAGGGCCCGGTTCATGAGCATGACATCATATATGTCATGGGAACCCAGGGATAGGTTCGAGATTGGTTTTGCATGAATGAAACACCACTTCATGTCATCGCATTGTTGGTAGCATTTATTTATGTCACATGTTACTTATAGGAATACTTGATTTATACAAATGTGTCTTACCATCATATGCACCATTGAGTTGGGAGGCATATTTCTTAGAAGATATACCTCACTGGGCTTTGGCTCACCTCATTGTTGGTAAACATTTTCAAGTGCAATGCATGCTTCTGCGGATGGCCTGCACATGGGCCCAGCTTGATGATAGAGCTTGAGTCCGAGCTCCTATTTGGATGTACAGATACTTAGTTCCAATTGTAATTACTTAGATAGCCTTGAATTTTTGGAATTATATAACACATGTATATTCTTTTGAAAGGCATATAATATGGAGCACTTGTATCTATTCTTTTGACAAATGAATGATTTGTACATTTGGAGTTGTTGGTTGATATTTAAGGCATGAGAATTGTATAAATGTTTACATGGGACCTTGGAAGGTCATTGTAATTATCTAGAAACATGTTGTGTTTTGGGTGGAGCTCTTCGTACAAAGGAGATTTTGTCATAATTTTGTTGGAATTGGTCCTCGGAACCAAGGCCTTAAGTAAATTAATGAGGCTTAATGTGTAGTAAGGGCCCCCATGAATTGGGGAGTCAAACATTCGCACAACATACATTAAGAAAGCAAAGCAAGAGAGAAAGCTAGGTACTTGGAAAAGATAATAGCATTTAGAGTACTAAGAGGGTTGTTGTTTTTGTGCTGGTGGTGGTCATTGTGCTTGTGGCCACATCTGCTCTGTTTGCCTTTGCCCATTATACAGATAAACTTCTCTCTATTGCCAATGTAGTCATAGATACTAATATCCTTAGAACTTCCCTCTCAAGGATAATGTTGGAAGGTTGACTCCACAGGGATGATAGTTGTCCCAGTTCCATATAAGATATCCTAAATTACTTTTGTTGTTCTAACTATATCTGCCTTCCCGCTGGCAGATTGGTATGGGTATGCGTTGGGTCGTGTTGCTAGGTGTACATGTACGTCGACTAGTAAACAATGATCTAAGTATTTTTATCGTAAAATAAAGTCAATTGTTTCCATCTATGTTTTGTTGTGTTTTTTGTCTGGTGGAGTTGTGGATTCTATGCTTTGGTATAAAATTATGTCGATCCTATGTATCTTGTCTATGTTTTATTGTGTTTGTTTTTTGGTGGAAGTTATGAATTCTATGATTTGGCATAAAGTAGTTTCAATCTATATGTGTTGTATTTTGTTTGACTAATAAAAGTTATGGATTTATGTCCTATTGCTTTTTTTTCCCCGCCTCCCTAAGCAAAAGTGTGATGCACGTACAGTGATAATTGCCCTATCAATTCATTTGAAGATTAAAAATAGCAATCAAATTTTACAAAATGAATTCAAAAATAAATGATTTTTAAAATTCTATCCAATCCTTATTTCCTCTCATTTTCCTTCATAGTAGACAATTATAATTCAAGACTTACAATTTAATTGGACATTCATTAATTTTTTATTGGTTCGCTTCATACATTACTTGTGCACATGGGTTGCACCTCAACATAACATAAACAATATCCCTATAAAAGTTATTAAAATTAAATTTTTGAAGAAAATAATGTTAATATTACTATTATAATTTTGATTTATTAATCAGTTTAAAGTTGCCCCCTCTGCAAAAGATTTCTGACTCTGCCCCTAACTAAACTTGTGTGAATATTGCCTCATATTCTGTTGTAATAAATGGCAAAAAATGGGATACTTCGATAAGGTGATCCACTATAGCCTTAACTTTTATTGTTGTGTTTGGAAGGACTCTCATCATTGCTGAAAATGGTAGAAACAAACGATGCAATAACGGAATTATCTGCTGGTTGTGGAGGTCCAATTTTCTATCATTTACTCTTTGTCGATGACAGTCTTGTATTTGTAGCTATTAAAGAATGTCTTCATTTATATGAAAGGGCTTTGAGAAAAAAGATTAACTTGTCAAAATCGGTTGTTGTATTTACTAGAAATGTTGGTCAAGATGAGAAGTTTCCTCTCCTTCATATACTACAAGTCCATGAGGTTTCCAAACATGAAAAGTATTTGGCTAACCCTTAGTAGTTGGTTAAAAAGGAAAATTTTCATTCTATTTGACAAAGGGTATGGTCTGAAGTGCAAGGATGGAAAGAGAAATTATTATCTGCTGGGAAAGAAATTCTTATTAAAGTTGTCGCACAAGCAATAACCACTTATGTTATGCATTGTTTCATATTATCCTCCTTGTTATGCAAAGAGCTTAATAGTACAGTGGCAAATTTCTGGTGGGGTCAAAGAGACAATGAAAGAAAGATTCCTTGGATGGCTTGGAATAAGATTTTGCCTTGCAAAATCCCAATGAGGTTTAGGATTCTGAGACTTGGAAGCCTTTAATCTATCAATGTTGGCTAAGCAATTCGGGAGATTAGTACAACACCTTGGCTCGATGCTTTTCAAAGTTTTAAAGGCTAAGTATTTTCCTACTTCTACTATTATGGAGGCACAAATATGGTCATCTCTTTCACTCACTTGGCATAGCATCTTGGCTTTAAGACATGTAGGGGATGCAGGAATGCGTTGGAGAATTGGAAATTGGCAAAGTGTTAGAGTCAAGCTGGACAGATGTAGGGATAGCAGTGGACGGGGGGAAAATTGGTATGCATCCAAACCCACCCTATTTGGATCACCGATAAATCGTATGTATTAGATAGTAGACATATACGGGGACGCTTGTATAAACCCGTATGGGGATGAAAGCGGGGATGGACTGACACTTACCCCTGCCCTGCCCCCACTATACTTGTCATATATATAATTAAATACACTCTCAAGTCCCAAACAAAGCCCTAATTGAATCACTCTCTTGACTTCTCTATGCCTCCACCTGCACTGAGTGTCTGAGTCCCCAAGCCCATTAGTTGTCCGTTGTTCGTTGGCCCCTAATTTTATTCAGTCTTGAGGCCCCTAATTTCTCCATCATTTTTCGTTGATCATTGGTTGTCGACGTCAGCTAAGTTGTTGATCTATATTTGTCGATTGCTGAGGGTTTTTTCTCTAATAGGTGACCTATCATATACCATTGTGCTCAAACTTAAAACTCTTGAATTGATTACATAATGATATAGAATGAAAAATTGTGTGTGGTGTTTTGATTACTTCTTTTCTGGGTTTTGGTTGTCTTGTGGGTTGTTTTTCTCTGTTGCTTGTTTGTTTCTCTCTTTTTTTTTTTATAGGTTTAGAGGGGGAAGAAGGATTGAAAAAAAAGAGAAATATGGGGAAGTTAAGAAAGAGAAAAGGATGCACAGTGACTCAATTTGCAGGCAATAAAAGTGTGCAAGTTTGGGTTGTTTTGGCTATGGAATTGTCCACTCTCTTACATATGAGTTAACTGTCTCTGTTTCTTTTAAGATGATATTTCTTAATTGATAATTCGTTATAGTAAGCTACCAATAAACAAGTGAATTGATTTTTAAGTAAATTATTTGCATCATAATATATTATGTGAAAGTTGATTTTTACATGCAGTTGATTACAATCATTGATATTACTTAGGTGAATTGCTAGTTTAGCAATAGAAAGAGAAGAATTGAGAAATTATATTGCAACTCCTAAAAGTTCTGCAACACCAGTTGAAAGCAACCAACTTTCAATCTCTATTAATGAAGATCAATCTATCAACTCAACTCCAATGAATCTTGGTGAAACAGATAGGCATAGATTAATTGTGTGAAATCATTTCAAGAAGAAAAAAATTGATGATAAGTTAAAGGTTGAGTGCAATGAATGTAAGAAATTGTTTGTCAGTGGTGCTAAGAATGGAACCAACAACCACATGACCATCTCAATAGTTGTATGAGGATGAAATATAAAAATTTGAAACAATGTTTATTGGTATCAAACCAATCAAAAAAGGATAACAAGAAAACCATTGAGAACTGGTGATTTGTTCAAGAGGTGGGGAAGAGGGATCTTGCCAATATGATCATACTGCATAAATATCCTCTTAATATGGTTGAGCATCTAGGGTTCAAAATATTTTCACACTGTTCAACCCAAGTTCAAAATGATATCCCATAACACTCTCATAAATGATTTCCTTAAAATTTACAAAGCTGAAAAAGAGCAGACAAAGAAGTTGTTGAAAAAAACAAAAAGTAGAGTTGCTATCACTACGAACATATAGTCCACAAGTAATCAAATAAAAGGATACATGACAATCATCACACACTTTATTGACAGTTCTTGGACCTTGCAAAGTGGAATTATAAAGTACTAATGATCTTTCATTCACATGTTTATTTATTTGAAATATCTAATGATCTTTCATTAACAAGTGTTATTTATTTTAAATATGTAATGATCTTTCGTATTTGTATTATCTTTAGATTTTTTTATGTGTCTTATCCACATACCAAAGAAGTGCTTGTGGAGTGTTTGATGGATTGTTTTCCGAATTGGAACCTTTGATAGAAAGTTGATAATTTTGACTATGGATAATTGTACCAGTAATGATGCAATTGTGGCTATTTTGTTGAATAAACTTCCATTTGGTTCGCTAATATTGCATGGCCGATTGTTCCATATGCGTTGTTGTGCACATATTGTCAACTTAATTGTCCAAGATGGTTTGAATGTGATTGGAGATGGTATTGAAATAATTCATGGTAGTGTTGCTTATTGGACAACATCGCCCGAGAGAGTGCAAAAATTTTAAAGAGGAAGCTCATCAGATACATATTCCAAGTAACAAGAGGCTTGCTCTTGATGTTAAAAATCAATGAAACTCTACTTTTCTCTTGCTTCAAACAAGTTTGATTTACAGAAATGTGTTTGCTCACTTGAAATATCAAGATTCTCATTACAAAATTTGTCCAACTAAAGATTATTGGGAGGTGGCAAGAGAGATTTGTGAAAATTTGAAATTGTTTTATAGTGCAACAAAATTGTTTTTAGGAACAAAGTATCCTACTATCAATGTATACTTTCCAACTATTTGTGGAATAAGGGTAGAAATATCTAAGTGGCTTCAAAGTCTCAAAGATGTGATAAAAGATATGGGCTTGAATATATTGGAAAAGTTTAACAAATATTAGAGTGTGATTTATGGTGTTATGGGAATAGCCACTGTTTTAGATCCACGGTATAAATTGGAAATTTTAAAGTATTACTATGAGAAAATGTATGGAGCGTCAAATTAAGTGATGAGGATTAAGGAGCTTTATTTAGAATTGATAGGCGAGTATGAAGCGAGGCAAGAAAATGATTATGAACTGCAACCTTTTCCTCCCCCACTTTAATCAAATATTGGTTCCAAATGCCCCTTAATTGATGATCTCTCTTATTTTGATAAGTTTATACAAACAAAAGACATAATAAAAGTGGTCCCAAGTATCCATGCTTCAAATGATTGCTAAAGATCTTTTTGTTATTCCTGTTTCTACCGTTGCCTCGAAATTTGCTTTTAGCACAAGTGGGAGGATGATCAGTCTACACCGCAAAGACTTCTTCCAACTATAGTATAGGCTTTAATGTGCTCTCAAAGTTGGTTATGGGTTGAGATCAAAGTAATGAAATATTATTTGTATGTGCATCATAATTTTTTGGGGGTTTAAAGTATGATTAATCCATTATTTTTTTCTTAGGTTCATCCACTTCAATGGGCCTGAAGAGGAACGCATTATTGGAGGATCTTGACATGGGTGATGAGGTATATCATTTTAGTTGAAAATTTCCCTTTGGAAGAATCTAATAGTTTTTTTTTCTTTTAATGATATAGGAAAATGATGTTGAAGAAGTATATTCTATCACAACCGATGGTGTTAAGAGATGATTGAATTGGTAATCTTTCAATTCAACCAATCAATTTTATTAACAAATAAAAATATTTTTTATGCAATTATTATATTTTTTTATGTTTTATTAAATTATAGGTGTGAAACTACATGCAGAAAAATTTCTCCAGTACAAATATTCAAGTAGTATTTTAGACCTTTGTTCCTTGTGTTATGTTGAATTATGTTATGTTATATTATGTTGTATTGCATGATGTTGTGTTGGATTTACATGCAATACAAGGTTTTAATTATATTATGTTGGATTATGTTGTAGGCAAAATTTTAATTATCTTATGATATTCTATAATTATGTTGGATTATTTAGAATTTTGGATTATGTTTGCTTGAGCTTGGGCTGGGGCTGGGGCTGGGGCGGGTGCGAGGAAAAGGGACGGGGATGAAGGCAGGGATGGGGATTACAAAATTATCTGCGGACGGAGGTGATGATAAAAATTAAACCCGTTAACGAGGGTAGACCACTCTTGGGGATGAACATAGTTTTTTTAAGCAGGTACGGGGATGGAGACTACACCCCGCCCTCGCTTCGGTCGACTGTCATCCCTAGGTAGATGGATACCCAGACCGCATACTTTCAAAGTCACAAGTTCAATACCAAGCATGGATGAGGAAAGGGTGGTTTGTTCTCTGGTCATGAGCAGATGTGTTGGAATTTGGACCTTCTAAATGAGCTTTTTCATCCATTTAAAGTTGCAAAAATTGTTGTTATCCCAATCTATGCTCAACTACCCAATGATCGATTTGTTTTTTTTTTTTGCTAGTAAAAGGTGAAGTACATGTTAAATGATAGTAAGTAAATTAAACTAACACAAGCTAAAAATAATCTAATTAAATAGGATTCTCCTTGATCACCGCTTCATTTACTAGGTTTGGAAGCTGGTGATCAGGGAGGTCTCCTTCGTGCCTGAGTGCAAGTTCCCATCTCGTGAGCTGCTTCATTTGATTCCCTCTAAAAAGTGCATATCACTTAGGGGTGTCCATGGTCCGGGCTAGGCTCATGAAAATTTTTTCGAGTTAGGCCCGAGTAGGATAGACCCAATCCTTTACTCATGTGAGTTATCATGTGGAGTGGGCCAAGCTTTGAGTAGAGATAGGCTACCTGCAACTTAACCCACCACTCATTGGGTGAACCTTTTATATATATATATATATATATACATCTTCATTTAAAAAGTTTCCAACTTAATATTTTGTAAATTACATTTTTAAATTAAAAGTAGAGTTAAAATGGACAAAATTTTATTTGAGATGAATTATTTAGTATTTAAGTAAATAATGAATATTGAATAATAAATAATACCCTAAATTACTCAACTTAATATTTATGTAAATAATTCTTTTTTTAAAGGAATATTTCACCTAACTTTCAGTGGTTAGTTTTTTTAAAAAGGGGAATTTAGAAGTCGGTACAATTTTTTAGACTTATTTGAGCAAAAAAATAACTCAAAATTTTATTTGGGGTAAAGTGCATATTTTTTAAAAATACTAGTTTTGCCATTCGATAAACAATGAAAACGTAGAACCCATTTTTATTCCTCCGTATATTATGACTAGAATCAGTTAATGGGAGGTGAAAAAGGGGATTTAATTATCAAAACCCTTATTCTAAGGCATCTGATTCCATGACAATGAGATATCCATAGAATGACATAAATGTTTATTATTTCTATTTTAACCATTGAATATTCCACAAAAAAAGGAGTACTACAATAGTTCCAAAATCCGACTATTCATCGTCACCGACATCTTGCAGAACCTGTTTAGCGTCTCCGGCAACTTCTTCACTGGAAATTTGAGGTGTCATTCTATTTTTTTATTTTTTTTCATTCATTGATTATTTTGTTTTTTTTTTTTCAAAAACCTATGTAAGTTGATTGAAAAATAAAACCAAATCATAAAACCCTAATTTTGTGAAATTGAATTAAGAATTTGCAAATCTATTATAGCATATGTAAATGAAAAAAAACAATTTGGAACATGATTTTTTTGCTTAAAAATAGTTACGTAACTGTTTTAAGTAACTATTTGGAATTCAAATATATTTTTTATTCAAAATTTAATAGGTTTAACTGTGTTGTGTAACTATTCTTCTGATTTTAAAGATTCAATTCTTACAAGTCTGTTTTTCGCAACTTTATGGTTCATAATTTTTTTGATTAAAAATAGTTACGTAACTATTTTAATTAACTATTTGGGATTCAAATTCAAAATTTTATTGGGTCTAACTGTGTAGCATAACTATACTTTTGATTTTAAGGATTCAATTTTTATAAATCTGTTATTGGCAACTTTATAGATCATGATTTTTTTTGATTAAAAATAGTTACACAATTATTTTAAGTAACTATTTGGGATTCAAATAAAGACAATTCATATTCAAAATTTAATGGGTTCTATTTTTATGATTTTAAGGATTCAATTTTTTTATTTGTTATCGGTAACTTTATTGATTAACTGCTAAATAGTTGTATCTTATTTGTGTTATAACTGTCTTGAATATCTGTTACTGAATCAAGCATATTGTTAATGGTGTTTTTGTCTCTATGGATTAATTGTTGTTCACATTCTTAATGGAGGTAAGTCAAAACAGAGGCTAAACCAATTCTAACATGATATTTATATGGTCATTTCAATGGGTTACCTAATTCAGATTTTGGGTATAGTATCTTATCAAGGCTCAAACAAAAGTAGCAATTCACCCATTTTCAACACACCAACATTGGTGCTGAAATAAATATTTGTGCCTCAAACAAGCAATATTAGACAATTCATCTAAGAATTCAGTTTTACATTCATGAGAATGCTTTGATCTTTTCACTGCAGTAACAGTTCCTAATTCTATGAAAAAGTATAAGTAAACAATGTCAAATGATCCGTAAACAATGTCAAATGTCTTTGCTGGCTAACTTGAGCTCTTTGTATCTAAAAGCTCTTGGGGCTGTAAAAACATTAATACAGATCAATTAATTAATTATCTACGTATTGGGAGAAAAACATAAAACAAAAAAAAATTTACAGATATACAGGATCTTCCAAAATAGATATTGGCTGGAAAATTGCACACAATAGCATTTACATTAAATCATAACTCTAATTAAAAAACAGTTAGACCCATTAAAAAGCAAAACAATGTTTTCCCCGTTCATCCCAAAAAATGAATAACATATAACAATCTTTAATTAATAATCTGAGAATAAAATAAAACAACTAACAAACAATGACATATTAACATTTTTCGAAAACATACATTAATGTCAATACCCAAAAATAGTTACACCAATTTTAAAAACAGTTACATCCATTAAACCCAAAGTAGTTTTTTTTTCCCATTCATTCCAACAACGACCAAATATACACAAAAACGAACATGCGAATTTCCCCAAAAAAAATAATCGAATTGTAGAGGAAATGTAATTATTTTGTCTATACTAAAAATATTTACACCCATAAGAAACAGTTACACCCATTAAGATCAAAACAGTTTTTTTTCCTCCATTCCAACAAAAAATGAACATAAAACAAAAATAGAACATAGAAATTTCCCAAAAAAAAATGACCAAAAAAGAAGAAATATAATTATTAACAACTCACCTTCAATCCGATGATGCGATTGGTATTTGCAATTCCTCTTTCAAAGAAAACCACTACCGGAGAAATAAATTGCCTTTGAAGAAGACTTATTTTAAATAAGACTTATTAGTTGAACACGTTGAAGAAGACTTATCAGTTGAACAAATACGTTTGATTCAAAAAAATAAAGATAACAAATATGTAAAGAATACATATCTGTTTCCTAAAATAACTGTCAATAGATGCATAAATCTTGCACAAAACTGCTCATTCAAAATTCAAAAGCAAAAAGACAACAAATATGTAATGTTTATATATTTGTTTCCTAAAATAACTGTCAATCATGACTGCATAAAATAAGGATGGGCGTTTAAGTAAAAAGGATTTTAATTCATTTGAATTTTGTACCTAAACATAAAAAGTATTATAAAAATTATATTTAATAGAATAAACTATTTACTCATACATTTTTGCTCAAATAAGTATTAAAAATTGTACCCACACTTAAAAAACTCTTTTAAAAACTAAAATAATGGACCGAGTTCGGTGTTGGGTAATGGATTTGAGGGGCAGCCCAAGCCTTCCCCGGAAAGATATTGGGCTCGGGGTTGGATAGATGGACCAACTATTAAGTCTATGGGTTTTGGACTTATTTTTTCAGGTCAAGTAACGGGTCTCATGGCCCAACCCGTACAATGGACACCCCTAATACCACTTGATTATGGGTCAAGTTTTACTTCGTGATCTAAACAGAGGAGGGGGCCTAGTAGAACTAATGGGAAGTGGCCTGGTGAATTTATGTGGCTCTTGAAGATTTCCAATTAAATTAAAATTTTTGCATGGAGGGTTAACAATAATATCCTTCCTACTCGATGCAATTTTCACTAAAGGAGAATTATTGTAGATATTGAGTGTCTCTTATGTGATGGCTCTGTTGAATCTCCCTTGACCACCTCTTCTTACAATGTCCTTTTGCTGTGGCAGTATGACAATCTACAGGTGTTATCTTACCACAGAAAGGACTACTGTTCAGAGATTGGATTCTGGGAGAGCAAATCAACGGATATGTCAGTGGCTTTAGTAGCTTGTGTGTGTCTTGGATTCGTAGGAGTGGAAATGAGTTAGCTAATTGTTTAGCAAAAATGGCATCAAATTATAGGGATGCATGTAGATAGAGGGAGAATTTTACATTAACTACAATCATAACAAGGTTACAGCATAAAAAAAAAAAAAAAGGATGAAAAAGAAACCACATAGCAAGATTATTGTTTCGTCTGAGAGATTTAATTACAGCACAGGCATCTCTCCTTCGTTATGATCATGGCTGGGGACTGCGTTTGCATCGATTTTCGTATGTACAAGGTCTATTGTATTGGTTGATCTGAACTATGCAATTGCCATACCGATCTGGATCACATACAGCTGATCCTGGCTTGAGAGATTTCACAATGAGTTTGTTGGTGGTTTGAAGAATCCTTCTGCTCACTTCAGACTCCATTAGGAACTCTTGGTCGTCTTCTTCAATGCAGTCTGTGATGGTTCCATTGCACCAAGAGCTTCCTTTTTTGATCTCTGAACAATCAGCTGTTTGAATATCTGTGCTGAGCACAATTAGTACAACAGCTATGGAGATGTAAAGGCACATCCTCTTGGGTTCCATTCTTATCTCTCTCACTGTTTTTTTGGGAGTTTTGCTAAATTTATGTGCTTGGCAGGTCACCAATGAGCTTGAGTGAAACGCCATTATTGTTGAAGATTTATCAGGATGAGAAATGAATGGCCATTATTGTGCTGCACTTGACTTTTGGGGTCAAGGACTACACAATAATTGTTTGCTTGCCCCCACTCGGTCGGCCACTCCCTGGCTGGTCATTCTTTGCTAGATCCATCAAATTAACACAAACTCTCAACGAGGTAATTGGTACGAGTTTAGTATTCACGAATTGATTTGTTTGAAGAATAGATCGATACTTACTGTTAAATCTGACTTGTATCCCAACAGGACATGATTATAAATGGGTCAAATATAGATTGAATAAATTTTAACAAACTTAAAAACACGGCACATATTCGTACATCTACTGCCCTTTTGGATGAGGACAAAACTGATAATAGGCAGGTGGGCAATTCTAAGCTTTCGATATTGTCTACCCAGGACAACATTGCAATTCTGTATATAGTGAAAAATCTGTCATGTGTACACCGACATTTTCTATTTCCACCAATTCAGTTCTTTCGTAGAAACAAAAATTGACGACGGTTGTTCAAGTGCATAGAAATGTCATTAGTAAAATTACCTGAGGCTACAATGTCTGAAACAAAGGTCTTAATCACAAAATACCACCGCACAAAAAAACTATTAATAGATAGTCATATTTCTTTTTTCCCAATTAATGTATCATTGGAGGAGAACAATCTCTTGTTTAAAGACTAAATGGACTAGAACAATAGAGCTAGCTGTTACTCATAGTAGTAGCTGCTACATGTTTGAGTGGATTAACTTTGTTAAATTTGCAGTTTTCCTCTACTAACCCAAAAGTACATATGATACTGTAACTAATTAAGGTTTATTGACACGTACTTCCCGAAAAAAAAAAAGGTTTATTCATGTGAGATCTGATAAAAAAAAGGCAGAGACCAATCAACTTCTACATGAAGGGAAGCAAGAAACATAGGTATACACTTAATATTTCATGATATTCCATCAAGTTCTTCACATGCACCCATGGTGAGCGCTCTGGAAAAATGGCCTACAATTTCAAAGCAACAGTTTTGAATTTATAATCCCTTGATTTGTTAAGCAGACGCTAAAAAATTGTTTCGTGGCATTATTATTATTTTTTTAGAGGATTAATTTCAGTTGATTAATGTCTAACAATGAATTCAGAAGGTAGTATGGAGCCTAAGAATATTAGATTGTACATAGTATTATTTATAATTTTGTGATTTTTGTCACACTCGGACACTATGTAGAAAGGTATGGATAGTCTCCATATTGGGAGTGAACAATAAATAGAAGCAAAATTGGAAATGTAGAAAGGTATGTATGTCTTTTGACCAATTATTTGAGTCCAAAATTTTAACTTGAGATGCCGATCTTTTAGTGGGAATATTTGAAAACCAAGGGCGAAGTAGGGAACGCAAAACCATGGGTGAATCAAGATTGTAACACAAATAATAGGGAGAATTACACCCAGATCCTCTGAAGTTTGTCACTTAATCACTCAGACTTCTTGACATTTGAAATATTACACACAGACTCCCTAAAATTTGTACATGCGTAATACTTAGACCCCTGTTGTAAATATATTCATTAATAAATTACACTTAGACTCCCTAAAGTTTGTGGATATATAATACTTAGACCTTTTAAGTTTAAAATATTATACTTAGACCAAAAATCCTTCAATCAAATATAAAATATAAAATATTTTAAATTTTACAACCAAAATTTATGTTCTATTGTATCATTTATTGAAATAAAATTAAAATTAAATATTTAATATTTCCTTAAAAAAATCGTAATTAGTATACAATTATAATATCTATTGGAATAAAACTAAAAAATCAAACAATAGGCCTAAGTCATTCATAATAGAATATGAATTTTACATCCAAAATTTATGTTCTATTATGTCATTTATTAAACTTAAAAAAAACATAGTTAGTATATATTTATACTAACTATTAGAACAAAATTAAAAAATTAAACAAGGAATCAAAATGTAATGGATTCAATATCTTTTATATTTAATTGGGGTAGTTTGGTATTTTAATTTGATCGTTTAAACGACTAAATTAAATTCTCATAGACAATATAATTGTATACCAATTACAATTTTTTAAGAAAAAATTGAATTTTTATTTTTGATTTTATTTCAATAAATGATACAATAGAATATGAATTTTGATTGTAAAATTTAAAATATTTTATATTTTATATTTTATTGGAGTATTTTTGGTCTAAGTATAATATTTTAAATTTAAGGTCTAAGTATTATATACACACAAAATTTAGGGGAATTTAAGTATAATTTATTAATTGATATATTTATAACAGGGGTTTAAGTGTTACACGCGTATAAACTTTAGGAGCTCTGCATGTAATATTTTAAATGTCAAGGAATCTAGGTGATTAAGTGACAAGCCTTAGGGGGTCTAGGAGTAATTCTCCAAAAATAATAATATAATGATACAAAGACTAAAATCATCATAGAAAACAAATTTACACAAGTTGGGGAATTATTGACCTAAAGAACATAATGAATGATCTGATGCTGAGAAAAGTTCAGGTCAGTTCTAAACCTTGAGTCTTGGTTATGGCTAGAACTAGTTCAGCAATTCCTAAACAAGTTCGACTTACCTGAAGTAGCTTAGACTAAAACTTGAGAAGGGACAAAAAGGAAATTACGGTATCAGACCTTGTCGAGGGATAAATCACTAGTGTCACGTCATCAGTTTTTAAAATGTCAAGTCACATTTAGAGGAATATAACAATTGGTTACAAAAAAGTTGTAATCTCACAAACAGATATCCATAGATTTCATAGAGGAGGTCTTCAACTCTCATTTCTCACACTTATCGATTCTTAACACCATCATAACATAAGATTGGGAGGAAGTATTGAATAGATCCATATCTAAAATGGATAACTTAATAATATATTTAAAATTATGAAAAGAATAAAAAGGTCAAAAATGAATTTTTGAAAACTCAAGGGACCATGGCTCCCTCTAGTCGAACTGTGGTTTCAATGCTGCTAAAAGTTCACACCCTTGGCCATAACTCAATGGATTATTTTTTATTTTGGTAATGACATCCATAAGTGACGACGGTCATTCATGGACACTCACAAAGACTCAAAACTGCATTCACAATAATTAAAGAGTCACATTCAATTATTAGCTTATACACAAACAGTCCATACTTCTGAACTAACTGCAGGCCATTCAGCAAAGCTTTAAATTCAGCAGCCACATTCGAGCACTCATCATAAAAGAAACAAGCAGCTAATACCAATCCCCCAAACTCATTCCTCAACACAGCACCACCACCTGCTATGCCAGGATTATTCTTGGCAGCCCCATCCATTTTGTTCACCACATGACTGGAAACTTGAATATGCAAAAATTTCAAAATTATTACTTTTTATATCAAGTTACAACAAAATAAAATTATTAGGATCAATCCTAATTTCTAGAATCTATCTTAACACGTATTTTGACCCCAAAAACATGATAATTTCTATATTATACCTCTTTCGCTATAAATTCTAAAGATAGTGCTGTTACAACTTTCAAAAGCAACAAACAAACTTCAAAACATCCAGCAATAATCCTAACAGTCAACAATTTAAAATCTTGTCCTCACACAATTTACATGACTTGAGAGGTGATACATCATGATGAGAGTGTTGCTTAACCACTTAACTACAAGAAATAAAAAAGGATGACCAATGCAAAGAACTTCTGCTACTACAGAGTCTGGAGAAAGTCAAATATACATAGTTTTGAGCCTACTTGTGTAGAGACTATTTTCACAACTCAAACCCATGACGTTGAGTTCACATTGGAACAATGCTAGGAAAAAGTCGAGCCTATTACTTAACTATGAGGAATATGGTACAAAAAGAAGCATAGTCCTAATCTAATTTCCATGTATAAACGTGCCCTCCATTTGTGGCTCCTGTTAGCATCCTAACTTTAGCGAGCATAAATCAATCCCTACTAATTTTTAGAGCATAAAACCAAGCAAACATTTTTCTGCTCGGGAGAGTCGCAATAACTTGTTGGATTTTTTTGTGGAGTCTAGTTTATATTTGATCTGGATGATGACCCGACCCAAAATAATATTGCGTGGTTTTTTAATAAGAAATTTTTCGAGGCGGCCCAAGCCGTAGCGCTCATGGACAACCCTCGTGGGGTCCGGGGGATTGGCCCATTTTGTACCCCTATGCGCTGGACATATATAAACTGTTATTTGGTTATTAGAGTTTTGAATTCTGTACGACCGCCACCCGTATTCTTTTTTAAGAATAGTAAAATCTCTGTAACTTCGTGGACGTAGGCAATTGCCAAACCACATAAATTATGTGTTGTGTAATTATTTGGATTGCATTCTTTTCGTTATTTTCATTAATTTCACTTTATTGTCAACATTTGATTTCACAACATAACTTTCCTAGCTACTTACTGAAGAGATGACTTCAACTCCTCTTCTCATATTGCCAATAAAAAGGTTTGTGAATCATCCCCACCCTATATTGCACCGTTCTCCCAAGCAGACAAGAGACAGACAGAGAGACAATTGCAAAAAAAAAAAACACCATTGTTAAGTATTAACAAAAGCTTTCTACAAGGCTATGAAGCCGGCACAAAAAAACTATGCAAAGAAAGTATTCGCCCAATCGGTCCACACATTTTCATTTTCAAGACAATCGAAGGAAGAAACTTCAAGAACACACGCATGAAAGAAAAAAAAAAAACAAAATACAAAAAAGAAATAAAAGAGTTGGGTTGCGAAGCCATCTTTAATTTTCTCAAAGCGGTTTTGTTCCTTATTAATAAAACAAACAGAAAACATCAAGTATAATTGAAAATATTAAATGCCCACCAAGCATCAAAAGCAAGTACATGTTTGTACAACATTGCATCATCTATAAAAATCCTTCAGTCTATACAAGAGAACTTCTCATAGCATAGAGAGAATGCTTTTTCCTAGTTTAGTGTTTCGAATTGAAACCTTATATTCCCTTTTTCTAGATCAAAAATTCAACAAGATACCAATATATCACACTACATCTAAAACCAAAAGCAAGAGGCAAGACTTATGCTAATTCAACATTTTTGTGAATGCACTCCTATGTATGTATCTAATATTATAAACCTACAAATCACCAGCCTCAGAAAACTATGCAGCTTCAAATCACTCCAAACACTACTTGTAGAAAGAAAAAATAACCTAATGAGATAAGTAACATAAGTTTGTACAAGATACAATGATATGTAAGGTAATTGTGCCCAAAACAAGATTTTCTTGTTCAAGCAACACTAGATAGTCCATGCTAAAAAGTAATTAACAATCTCTATGCATCCAAATTTTTTTTTCGAAGGTAAATTAGTTTATCAAACTGAAAAATAATATATACAATGAAGTTCAAAATATGCCAAAAAAAGGCTACATAAAGCAATACTCAGAAAGTTTGCTCCGTCCATATACACATACTCTATAAATAAAATAATCTCTAACAACCCGAGACTAGGTAAAAAAACTAGAACAGGTCAATAAGCCCAATTACATGTTCTAAATACTAAGGAGGAGCCTTTAACCTCTCTTGAAGATCCTTAATACTTAAGCTATTGATATTTTTATCTTCTACCCTTCAAACTTTGAATCCTGCCATGAAGTTTTCTCTTGCTTTCCTCTTTAGATGAGAGACCCCTTTCAAGATCATCACCAAAGGAATTATCAAGATCTTCCTCCAACTCCTCGGCCTTGTCATTTTCCTCCACATGGGAAGTGTCCTTTCCTTTATCTTTTTCAAGTTGGCAACTACTCCCAAGCTCTAAAGGAGGGGCTGAGCAAAGAAAATAAAATGATTTGAGGATGATTCTCCTCCGCTAATGTTTCTAGTTCCTTCCACCGGAGACACCTCCATCTTATCTTTTCTTTTTTTTTTAGGAGCGTCATGTCATTCATCTCTAATCCCGACTTCCTTTTTTCCCTAAATTTGAGGATAATCTTGTTTAGGAGCTAATGGACAACCAAACAATTTGCCTTTTGAACATTTTCGTGGCATCCAAGGAATTTCAACTAAGATTTCATGTGTAACCTCACCAAGCCAACTTAAATCAAGAGATTTATTGCTAACAAGTCCGTAGCACTGGACTAGTACCACTTTTAAAGGTGGTTTAAGAGGAGAGTATTA
>CAUOFW020005527.1:0-26932 GCA_963454935.2 Ilex paraguariensis
TATCATGGAGTTGTGCAGCTTTTTATGTTAATAATGCTGCAGAAAATGAGCGAGGAGTTCCTCGACTAGTAATTAATTACAAACCTTTAAATAAGGTATTGCATCTACTACCCTACATCTCTTGTATTCCACCCACTTCCCTCTCTTGTCTCCTTCTTGCACCCTCTTTGAACTCATTCTCTCTTGTAATTATAGCCTTCGCCTTTTGTCTTCTCCATCTCATCTGTAAGTCTTCTACAACTTTGCTTTATAAATAAAAGCTTTCATTGATATTTGCACGATCCTCTCTATATTGGTATCAGAGCCAAGTAATGGCAGCTTAAATTTATTTTGTTGATTTATATACAGATCTATTACTAATTCTTGTTGCTTATGTAATTGTGATTTAATTCTATTAGACTAAATGTTATTTTGAATTTGTTATATTAATTCTGTTATAATGGTTTTCTTTTGTTCCTATGGTTTTGAACCCAAGTTGCGTGTAAGATGTTAGGCTGTGTCCGAGAGATAGGTGTGATGCCATTTGTGTTTCCTGTAAATCGTTGATAGCAAGAGTAGGAAAGAGGAAGAAGACCACTATAGCGGAATTATTATAGCAACAATCATTATAGCATTACTGTAGCAGAATTAAAAGACGAATTATTGCAGAAACATGAAGGTAATAGTGAAGCATATAAGTCAACAAAAAATTTTGTGAAAAACAATATGGCATTAAGCCTATTTAAATTTAATAATAAACATAAAGATGATTATATTAAAAATATGAAAAAAAAATTGAATTCTCAAATATTAAGAATAAATTAAAGAACTGGGATATACCTCAATACCCAACTAAGAAGATATATAATATCGAAACTTTTGATTTTAAATCAAGTCTAACAATTAAAACGTTAGAACGAACAATTCTCTTTGATCAAAATGGAGATACTTTACAACTACTAACAGAAAAAGAAGTGCTAAAGGCTCAAGATAATTATAAATTCCTACATATTGGATTAGTCCATGTGGCTTTAAAACCATTAACTCAATGCCTCTTTTATGCTAGCCTTAAGAGATGCTAGATGTCTATATTTTGATCAATCGTTAATGGCAATTATGCAATCTAGCTTAAGTACTGGTCCAATCTATTTTAAATGTTTTTCAAAAATATCAGTATCTTTAATGGACAGAAATATATTAGATGTTTTAATTTGTAATATTCAAACTTATGGTTACAATTTTAAAGATGGAATAGACATAATGACTTTTACTTATAGGATATATTATAAAGTAATGAATACTCTATGTCTAGAAGTTAGGCTTCATAATCTTAAAGGTCAAACAACTTTAATTGAAACAAATATGATTAAAAATAAATTTGAAATTTCAAAAACCATTAAATGGTCAGAAATTCAGTTTTCAGAATCCTGGCAATTGGAATTTGTGGTTCCTAAAATACCAGAAATAAATGAAGAAGTAACATGAATCTCTCAATCATCTCAAGGTAATGTAATGATAAGATTTGTTAGAAATAATTTTTCAAGTTCAAAAATTATTGATAAATCAAAATTTTCATCAATATATTATACTCCCTATAAGAGAACCACTTCTTCTATACCAGATAGAAGGAGAAAAGAATCTATAATAGTGGGAATTAAAACATCACGTAATCAAATTTCACATGGAATTTATAGGCAAGATAATGAATCTTCCTTAGAGGAAGATCAAGATCCAACCCCATATAAAATCAAATTTCAATTATAAATTTTATGGATATAAACCCAAAAGAATTTATAATAAATAAAAAATAAATTAATGAAGAATTTTATCTTCCTAAATATGAGGAATTTAGAATTTTGGTATTTTAAGACTATGAACCAAGAAGATCTTAAAAGATATAAAAAAAATGTTTTACCTTCATATAGAAAGGAAAAAAAGAGTAATTTCTTTTGTTAAATGATTTTTAACCTATTATGCTCCACCCACCATGGATCAATTAAATGATATTGAACAATTTCAGCCTAAATGGGAAACATTGGATGGTAAAAGTATAAATAGCTTTTATCCTCCTACACATGAAACCGTAAAGATAGCCTCCAATTCAAATGAGTTAGGAGACGTTATTATGAATGCTTGCTATTCTCTAACGGATAATCATGACATGGGGAGAAATATTTCTATCAAATAATTACACTAATATTTGTCTACAAGTGGTAGGATAACACTTGAGTAAAATTGAAAATTTAATAAGAGAACAAAGACAAGAAAAGTCTTCCCAATCTATAAGAAACAAACAGGTTGAAATTGAAAAAGTAAACATTAAGCTTCCTGTAGATACTTCAATATTTAATTTGCATAATAAAATTGAAGATGAGTTCATAAATGAACTTAAATAGAAACTAAAAAATTTATCATTAAATATGATTTCTCAAACATAAAGTATAGAACAATCTGAAACTGAAATACAACAATTTGAAGATTCTTTACGTCAAATGCAGTATGAAGAGATAAATAAAATTGGGTATTCTAAATCCAGAAAACAAAATAATACATATTCGCAAGCATCTCCTATGAGGGTTTATTATCACAAATCAACCCCTCAAAATATTTTATATGAGAAAAACTTTTTTATTGATCAAACCGAATATGGTGTCTCTTCTATTTACGAGTAGAATATTAATGGCATATCAGAATATTTAATTCATCAAGTTTTACATAAAATTTTAATGTATGCCTCTATATGTAAAGCTAATCGTAATTTAAATCATACTACTGCTAAATTTATAACTATAGAATTTACTGGTCAATTAAAAGGCTAGTGGGATAACTATTTAAGTTTAACCCAAAAACAATAAATTTTAAATTCAATAAAAATAATAACATCAGAAGATGGGAGTATAACCACCTAAGAAGATGATGTTTATACTTTAATACAAATAATATTGAAACACTTTGTAGGGACAAGCTTACAAAGTACAGGTAAGAGTAAATAACTTTTAATGAATTTTTTTTTTTGATAAATAAACTTTTAATGAATTTAAGATGTCCAACCTTAACCCATTTTATGTGGTATAAAGATGTATTTTTAGTAAAAAAAATTATTAAGAACAGATGCTAATAATGAATTTTGGAAATAAAAAATTATATCTAGTTTACCCAGCTTATTTGCTGAAAAAATAAGGATTCAATTAAAGCAAAGACATGGTGGATTTAAAATCCCTTAAGAAAATTGCACTTACAAAGAATTAATTTCTAAATGTATTTCAAAAGGCTCTGTAATAATTTAAATCTTAAAGCTCAATTTAACAGACAAAGATTAACTACTCGAAAATAACTTGGAGAATTTTGTAATCAATTTGCTTATAATCTTGATATTCCAAAAGATAAATCTTCATATAAAAGAAAATCTCACAATAAATCATATAAGAAAAGAAGAAAATTTCATAAAAGGAATTATGAAAAAGATAAAATAAATAAACCCATTAAAAAACTTCAATCAAAAAGTAAAAAGTCAATTAAATGTTTCAAGCCTGGAAAAGAAGGACATATTGCTTCTAAATATTTAACTAAACAAAAAATAAATGAATTAATTATTGATGAAGATCTTAAAGGTAAGATTTTAAAAATAGTTTAAATTCAGAAAGTGATGAAGGAGAATTGTGAGATAGTTCATTTTCTAAGAAGAAGAAGTATGTAATTTTAACGAAATAAGCAGTAATTCATCTGATGAACATCAATCAGAACAAGATAAAGCTTGTTCATCTCACTGTCAAGTACAAACTAATTATTATAAGGCCATTTTAGACATGAATGAATTAAGTAAAAATATTTTGACTAAGTTACAAACATTAATTCTTGATCTTATAGATCAAATTCAAGATCCAGTATTAAAAAGGAAAACTAGTGAACAATATTTGGAAATAACACCAGAAGAGAAGAAACCTTCTCTGGCTCAACCTTATTCTTTAAAATAAGTTTTTAATATAGCAGAAAATATGATAATTGAAGAAAAGGAAGCTTTGTTGCAAGACCTTAAAGAGAAATTAATTAACTTAAAGTTGAAATAAAAACAATAAAACAAAGATTTTTGGCACTTGAAAAAATGCCAATTAAAATTGAAGAAGACACAAAAGAGTGTGAATACTTAAATGTATTAGAAAAAATAATTTATCAAAAATGGTATGTTAAAATTATACTTGTAACAAATCCAAAATTTATTGTTGAAAAATTTTCTTTAATTAACAGTGGAGCATATATGAACTGCATTAAAAAAGGATTAATTCTGACAAACTATTTTAAAAAAATGACTCAATCATTAAGTACGGCTGATGGTTCAAAATTAAATATAAAATTTAAACTTTCGAATGCTTACATCAGTAATTAAGGAATTTGCATTTCTACTACTTTTATACTTAAAGTAAAGTTAAATCAATTAGTAATTTTACGAACACCATTTTTAACTATGATTGAACCCATAAAAAGAATTGATTCTAAAGAAATTTTAACTACTTTAAATGGAAAACATATTTTATTTGAGTTTATAACTCCACCATAAATAAAACTAATAAATCAGATAAAAGAAAATTTGATTTATAAAAGGAATCAATTAAATTTCTTGAAAGAAGACATAAAGGTCTTAAGCATATCTAATAAACTTAATTCTTATGAATTTAAAATTAAATTAAAAGAAATTGAAAATAAAATAATTACAGAGATATGTAATACTATTCCTATTATTTTTTGGGATAGGAAAAAACATGTTATCACTCTTCCTTATATTAAGGAATTTAATGAAAAGGATATTCCCACTAAGGCAATGCCAACACAAATGAATAAAGAATATCTAGAACTTTGTTAAAAAGAAATTCATTCATTAATGGAAAAATTATTAATTCGAAAAAACTATTCACTATGGAGTTGTGTAGCTTTTTATGTTAATATTTCTGTAAAAAAGGAGCGAGGAGTTCCTTGATTAGTAATTAATTACAAACTTTTAAATAAGGTATTGCACCTACTTCCCTACATCTCTTGTATTCCACCCACTTCCCTCTCTTGTCTCTTTCTTGCACCCTCTTTAAACTCATTCTCTCTTGTAATTATAGCCTTCACTTTTTGTCTTCTACACCCCATCTGTAAGTCTTATACAACTTTGCTTTATAAATAAAAGCTTTCATTGATATTTGCACGATCCTTTCTATTTTAAGTTGTAGTGAGTCGTCTTTTAATTCTACTACAATAATGTCATAATGATTGTTGCTATAATAATTCCGCTACAGTGATCTTCTTCCTTTTTCCTACTCTTGTTGTCAACGATTTACGAGGAACACAAACAGTCTCACTCCTATCTCTCAGACACTGTCTAACATCCTACACGCAGCTTGGGTGTAGAACCATAGGAACAAAAGAAAACCATTATAGTGAAGCATATAGGTCAATAGAAAATTTTGTGACAAACAAATATGGCATTAAGCCTGTTTAAATTTAATAATAAACATAAAAATGATTATGTTAAAAATATGGAAAAAAATTGAATTCTCAAATATTGAAAATAAATTACAGAACTGAGATATACCTCAGTACCCAACTAATAAGATATATAATATTGGAACTTTTGATTTTAAATCAAGTCTAATAATTAACATGTTAGAACGAACAATTTCCTATGATCAAAATGAGGATACTTTACAACTATTAACAGAAAGAGAAGTCTGAAAGACTCAAGATAATTATAAATTCCTACATATTGGATTAGTCCAGGTGGCTTGAAAACCATTAACTCTTCAAGGATTAAATGTCTCTTTTATGCTAGCCTTAGAAGATACTAGATATCTAGATTTTGATTAATCGTTAATGGCAGTGATGCAATCTAGCATAAGTAACAGTCCATTTTGTTTTTCAAATATATCAGTATCCTTAATGGATAGAAATATATTAGATGTTTTAACTTGTAATATTTAAACTTATGGTTACAATTTTAAAGATAGAATAGACATAATGAGTTTTACTTATAGGATATATTATAAAATAATGAATATTCTATGTCTAGAAGCTATGTTTCATAACCTTAAAGGTAAAACAACTTTAATTGATCTGCATATAAATCAACAGAATAAATTTAACCTGCCATTACTCGGCTCTGATACCAATATAGAGAGGATCGTGTAAATATCATTGAAAGCTTTTATTTATAAAGCAAAGTTGTACGAGACTTACAGATGTGGGATGGAGAAGACAAAAAGTGAAGGCTATAATTACAAGAGAGAATGAGTTCAAAAAGGGTGCAAGAAGGAGACAAGAGAGGAAAGTGGGTGGAATACAAGAGAAAATATTTATTACAATGGTGATATCACGTTAAAATGTGATGTGGTATCACCAACTAATAATACTCAAATAAATAAACAAATAGATTCCACAAAAATTAATAATTAATCTGTAATGTAAGCAAATAACTTCTCGCCCTTCTGTCATATAAACCCAAGTGGGGTTCATCTTTCTCATTTGTGATTTTATTATTAGTTGGTGATATCATATCATCAATGATAACATGGTATCACCGCTACATTTAATATTACTCCTATGTAATAAAGGACAAAAATTTTGAATACTCCTATGTAATAGTGTATCTTGAATTTTTTTGTTATTCAAATCGTTTATAGACTTTGATCCAACAACCAAAACTTCACCTCCAAAATATTTTCCCCTCAACAATTTTAACATGACTATCATTCCAAGACTCTAGGGCACGTTTTGTTGACAATAATCTTAATTGAAAATGAGTATCTCATTCTTAATAATGAGTTATCCGATTTTCAATTATCTTAATAATCACATATTTAGTGTTTGATTATTATTAGTAATCTGATATGAAAATTAATGTCATTATTAAATTGTTTTAGGAGATAACTTAATTTTAAAAAGAAAATTGATTTTAGGATGTAGAAATGAGATTATCACCATTGACCATGGTTTTAGGATACCCACTATTATTGAGAATTGAGTTATGTTAATAATCTTATTCCCTAATAAGATTACTAAATAATTGACTATCCAAAGAATAAGCATCTCATTCTTAATCAAGATTACCGTAATCTAGAAGGCATAATAATTCCAACAATTTCAAGAGCCTATAATTCTATGACTGTAATCAACTTGAAATACGTCTCACTCTATCTATACATCTCTCATTCTCTCTCTCCCCGACTCTACATTACACCCGAAATACATCTCTCTCATACGTATTCGTCTCTCTCTCAGTTGCCACGGCGCCACCGCCATAGCAACATCCTAGTATGCAGTCTCTCTCTCTGTCTACCGGTTGCCACCAGGACACCGCTACTCACCCCCAAATCAGCAACCCCATCCATCGCCCACCGCCTATATGCACAGCCACCACCACACACGACTCCCTCTCGTACCCTTTGTCCCAACCCCCTGCAACCTCTCACCCATACTCACACACACAAAAGTCGACACTCTGAGTCATGTCTTGTTTTTGTGCTATTACACCGTCTGACACCAAGCCACCACAACACAACCCCATTTCCTTCACCCCGCCGAAACTGTTGTTTCAGTACTGAAATCTAAGTTTTACATGAAATTCTAAGCTTCACTTCCCATTGCCACAAACACTGCCCCCGTCGCCTCCATCCCTCTCTCTGGTTCTTTTATGGGTTTCGTATGTATGATTTTCATACTGTTTGTTGGTTTGCCTCTGAAAAAAAATACAAGCTCAATTTTTAACTTTGACAAGCATAGCCTATGAGTTTTAAAATTGAGTTTTTAATTTTGCTATCAAGAAAATATGTGAATTTCTTTTTTAAAAAATTATTCATCTCTCAGTGCCAACCCCCATCTAATGGATTCCAGTAATTTTACGGTATATGATGAATTGGGTTCTTGATGTAGCAGTAATTTTTTTTTTTTTTTGCTGACATTGGAATTCTGTTTGTTTGTATTGAAGTCATTTAAATGGCTTTATGATGTTAAGTTGGAAATTTGGTTGAACAAATATGTTTTTTTGGTATGGTTACTTTGCATGATAAAGATAATGAAGGTTAGGAGTTTTTTGTTATTCTTTTATACCTAATGGGCTCAACGTATTATGAGAGGATTGAATATTGAATTGTACTATTTTTTATTGAATTGGGCTTAATACTTTATTTGGTAAACAAATTTAATATCGTATTAATTTTAAAAACGTATATTAATCGTATGTTTATCGTATATTATTTATACGATTGACTTGTATTATGAAAATATTTTAATATCACCAAGAGATGTGGTATTATAATTCAACTCAAACATATTATTCTACACAATTACTATTATAAAAAATCAAGTTGTCATCAATGTAATAAACACTGATTGAAGGTATTTTTATTAATTCAACATTAATACGATGAAATAATTCTCTAACCAAGCAACCGTTTGGATTAAATAACTATTATCTAGCGTTTATGTTGTGTATTATCAAACACTAGATAAAATTATGTATTATTCTAATACCCTATTTAATCTTATATTTTACCCTGTTGTATTGTATTAGACTGAATTATTTTATATAATTCATCCATTTTGAATACGGCAACCAAATGATCCCAATGTGTCTCCTTTGCAGTGGTATTATCATTATCTCTCTCAATTACATATATAGAATAATAAGCATGAATTTTATTCAGCTGTTTTTTTATGTGACTCGAATGGATTCTTTTTGTTTACATTCAATCTTTTTGTGATCTTTGTTAGGGACAAACCCACCGGCAAATTGCATTTTTAATTATGCAATGATACTATTTCAATGCAATTCGGCATTTTAGTTTTGACTGTTGTAATGCACGTGGTATTGGGAATCAAATTTGCACGATATTGCTTGGAGATTTGTTTATTTTTTGTTTGGAATTGATGGATGGTAAGCTATGATTTGGTGTAATAGAGTGTTACTATGACAGTGTCAATACTTGGTTGTTAAGAAATTGAAACAAATAGATGAATTTGACATTCAATTGTTGGTTTTTCATGCTTTTTGTATTGTGGGTTCATTTCTGCTTTTGTATAAGGCTTTGGTAGATTGTCTATCGTTGCTGCGCACTGTGTAGGGACAAATGAACTCACTTCTGTCAATTAGTATGAATGTAGCATTGAAAACTATGTTCCTAGTTCCTAAAATCATGGTTGTGAGATATACTTGTGTTTCAGTTGTTGATCTTTTCAATTTTTTGTTCTCATTTTCATTCTTGCATCGCAGTGTGATACGAACTAATTAGATAGAACAAGATAGAGTGGGGGTGGAGAAACGTTTGGTACTTACAATAACATTTGCGGACCTTTAGCTTCAATGAACCATATCCATTGTTTTGTTTCTTTATGTTACAAACTAAAGTATTTATACAATTGTTGCTACTGTAATCAGATAAGATAAGCAATGCCCATGAATCCCGTTTTAGTTCCAAATAGACTATTTTGTCCTCGTTCACTTAGCAACTTGAATTTTTTTTGTTTTATAAAGTGCCTTCACGTATGAACAATCTCTAGTATATATATATACTAGTCATAACCCGTGCCTAAAGGCCCGATAAAATATAAAATTTGAGCGTCTAAAAAATCGATTCCACTATATTAAATTTTTTCAAAATATATTAACTACAAATTAATTAAATAATTAAATATATGATAGAAATGAATGATGTGATATTTTTAGGAAAGAAATATACAGATGATTAAATATGTGATATAAATGAGTGTTGTGATTTGACGTTTGAGTCTGAAAAGGAGATGATAGGTGAAGTAAATGATTGGTGATAATTTTGAGATGAAAAATATGACTGCAATAAAATTCAAATATAATTCTATTTTATTATACAGATATATGCACTCCATTAGTTTCTCTTACTTTTCTTTGTTTTTGCTAGATCATCAATGGCGGACGGTACGATTAATGAAAGTGATTTCTCTGAGCAACATAAGATTGAAAACGACGAGGAAACCGAGAAGCCGAATGCTGCCATCGAACACTTTGACAGCAATCAAGAAGCCGTCAAGACGAAGCTGAATGAGTTGCTAAGAGAGATCGATGACGATCTTGAAGTTGAAGAAACTGGACAGAAAATGTACGAAGTGATGAATGATAGCGAAATGGAAGATGATGTACAGAAGCATTTGAATCAGTGTTGGCTTGATCATCACTTGTATCTGTTGCAATTGTCATCCGATGGTAGCGATCTTGATCTTGGAAACTCTGAGAATGACGAGGATTTGATGATAAAGAAACAGTCCGATCAAGAAAATCAAGGTCTCTCTCTCTACTCATACACGGGAGTGTATTTCTGATCATTGATTTTTCTTTTTTCTTTTTTCTTTTTTGTATTTTATTTCATGTTAGTTGATTTTCTTTCTTGTAGGAACAACAGCGAACGCTGAATTCACAGATCAAGATCGCAATGACAAAGCTGAAGATGAAATTACCGCCAAAATTTCAGAAGTCAGTTCTCTTGTTCAAGATAAGAGTGAAAAGAACAAGGAGGAAAACGAGAAACTAACGGCTGCGATTCAACAATTCGACAGCGATCAAGAATCCTTCAAGAAGAAGCTGAATGAGTTGTCAACTGAGTTCGATGACAATCTCAAACACGTTGATCTTGAGGTTGAAGAAACCGAGCAGAAAATGACCGGAATGTTTAACGAAAGCAAAATGGCAGATGATGTGGAGAAGCATTTGGATAAGTTGCGGCTGAAGTTCGATTTACAATTTCAATCGTCATCCGACGATGGTAGCGATCTTAATATTGAAAATTCTGAGAATGTTGAAGATTATGTTGGGAATTTGAAGATAAAGAAACAGTCCGATCAAGAAAATCAAGGTCTATCTCTCTCTCCCCGCATGTGTCTATCTACATGAATACATACGTATGAGTGGCTTTCTGATCATTGATTTTTCTGTATATATAATTTTTTTGTATTTTATTTCATGTTTGTTGATTGTTTTTCTTGTAGAAACAATCGCCAATGCTGAATTCACAGATCAAGATCGTAGTGAAAAAGTTTAAGATGAAATTCCCTCCAAAAATTCAAAACTGAGTCCCATTGTTAAGACATTTGACCAGAAGAGATCCAAATTTAATAGATTAGCTAGAGAAATCAAAGATGAACTTGCCTGGTTGACGCGAGTAAAGGAAGAACAAGATGCGAAATTTGAGCGGTCGAAATTCATACTTGCAAAGCTGAAACAGAGGAATTCTGATATGGAAATGGAGGTATTTGAACTTTTTAAGAACAGGATCAGGGTTAGTGTGGAACAACCAGCTCATCATGAACAGAGAGAAAAAATTAAGTCATGGCTGGAAAGCCAAACGGAAAAAGCCGAAACAAAAATGGAATCAACAGAGACTCAAATTGAGGGCAGGACGAAGGATTCGAGAAGACGTCTGAGGATCTGGAAATGCTGTGATGGTAGCGATCTTGATCTTGGAAATTCTGAGAATGTTGAAGATTATGTTGGGGATTTGAAGATAAAGAAACAGTCCGATCAAGAAAATCAAGGTCTCTCTCTCTCTCTCCCTGCATGTGTCTAACTACATGAATACATTCGTGTGAGTGTCTTTCTGATCATTGATTTTTCTGTATATAGATCAGAAGCAGAAAATGGCGTTGAATCAAGAATCTGTGGCCTTGAAATTGATATTAGATGAGCTTGAGACTGAGATCCCTCGCCTGCAAGTTCATCTTGCCCGGTTGACACAACAAAAGGAAGAACTCGTGGAAATGTTTCAGCAGTTGGAATTTGAACTTGAAAAGCAAAAACAGAGGAATTCTGATATGAAAATGGTGGAACCAGCTGATCATGAACTAAGAGACAAAATTAAGTCAGTGTTGGAAAGTCAACCGAAGAAACCCAAAACGAAAATGGAATCAACACTGAATCAAATTTTGGGTAAAGTGAAGGATTCGAGAAGATGTCTGAGGATCTGGAAATGCTGGGATGCAGAGATGACCTTGAAGTGAGTTTGCAGCTGTAGATGCTCTGTTTTGCTTGTTATAGGATGCATTACTCTATTGATTCTCTTAATTGCTTTGACAATTGTTTTGGATAGTTGTTCTTTGATTATAGATTTGTTAGTTGCTATCTGAATGTCTTGGAAGTCTAGATATATAGTTAAGAGCAATGAATGGTTGGGACAGACAAAATCTTTATAATTCTTTAATACAATTTGAACGATAAAAAATAAGTTTGATAAACTTGATGTGATATTTACTTTAGGCACACATACCTTAATATTTTTTATTAATTTTTTATGTACGAAAATTATTTATGTGCGCATTGCTAGTTTAGTTAAATAGTATACAAAGAATATGATCAAATTATACTCTTATTAATATCATTTGTATGAATTAGACGAGAACCAATTACTCAATTTCATCTTTTATTTGTACCCGAACCAAACATACCCTTCTTATTTCTGATGACTATTAGATTAGCATGGTGTCTTAATATTGAATAAGATGTAAATCTTATTTCTGATAACACTAGAATAAAATAAGAATATATCCCGTTCAAAGTATAAAATGCACTATCAAAATTTTGTTTGGCGTAAAATATATTTTTGGTCCTCAAATTATGCATTTTTGTTTCAGTTTAGTCTCTAATTTTTTAATTTTATCAATTTGGGCTCTCAACTTTTCAATTTATATCATTTTTGTCCAATTGAAAACGGCAGTTGGAATTTAATGACTCGGGATCGTCACATGATCTCACTTGAAACGTGTTCTTTGGAAACTTTAAGGACTAAGTAATACAAACTATAAACTTAATTGATTAAAATGATGCAAGTTACAAATTTGATGGACCAAAGTGACCCCTCCTCAAGTATGATCACGTGAACATCTTCATTAGTTAATTCCAAACTGATGTTTTCAATTGGATAAATTTTACCCTTTTGTTTGATTGTATAAAGATAAGGAAGAAGGATTCAAAGAAATGATCCCGCTGTCAAAAGTGACACTTAAGCATTGAACTAAAATCACCTTGTGAATTGATCTAATTCTCTCTCTCTCTCTCTCTTGTTGTTGCGATTTCTCTTGATAGTAAGTATTTGTACGTCTTGTAAGAATGAAAGACTTATTCATAAATAAGGAGTCTCATGTAAATTTATGATAAATAACTTATTATTAAGAGATATTTTTAAAAAAATTAGAAAATATCTCAATCCATTTGAATAACCAAAAAAGTTTTGGTTATTTATTGTTCTATGTGTATCTGGCACATACTCAAAGTCAAGTTACAATATTATGGCCGATCAAATTTTAATTTAGACTTTAAAATAATATTTTTTTGTGATCAACCATAACATTCCAGTATTAATCAAAACCTCATATATTATAAACTAAAAAAATATTGTAACTTCTAAGTATGATACCTCGTTCTCATTACAAGAAGCAGGTCATTCTTTGATCTCAATTTGACCATCTCTTAGGTTGGTTCGGCCACCTCTAGGCCCAGCTCAGCTATCTTTATAAAATCACTGTAGAGAAAAAACCCGAAAGAGAGCATAATAGATCCTCAACAAAGTTGGAGAGCATAATAGATCCTCAACAAAGTTGACGAGCCCAGATTCAATTGGGTTGGGTTCAATAAATCAAATAAGTTTAAATCAGCTAACAGGCAAGTTAATTCTAGTTCGAGAATCCGACCCAGCCTAATATCCAAAAAATTCAAGAAGATTAAAGCACGTGGGGAGTAATCATCGGGGTACGCACTCGCAAAGATCAAAGCAACATTTTAAGGCACTTACCTTTTGTAGCAATCCGGAGAATTAGTATTTTTGTCTTCACGTCACCGCCTTTAACCAAGATTCTGTGTTTATAAATTGTAAGTTCTCTCTATATGAAAGGGAACCTCTTGAGATATCACTACATCTCTCTGTACACCCCTCCTTTAACTTTTCTCTCTCCTAGCTATTGTATATCTCCCTGTGCTACCCATTGATCTGTCACGTTCTCACTTTACTTTATTACTTTATTAATAAAGGTTCTCTGACAACAGTTATTGTTTTTCAATGTTGAGTAAATCACTCTGATCAAACTACTATATACCTGTCTGTTAACCCAATATTTACTTTTTGTCATTGATTGATTTATTAATTGTTTCATTAATTCTCTTGCATCATTCACTCGACTTTTAATTTTGCATAAGTCTATTTTGTGCATCATCATCAGAAGTGTAGCAAAAGATGACAGCTATGACGAAGGTCAGCAATTACAATATCTTTTTCCTATCTTTTTTCCAGTTGGATTAAATTACATTTGGAACAACATGACCGAAAGAACAAAGGAACAATAAGCTTGGCATGGACACTTCTAAGCCCGCTCAAGGTTCTTCTCTAAGTGAACTCTTCCACATCCGTCATTACATCAATTTGTGCTTCAACAACCAAAGTATCGTGTACTATGAAACCCTTCGACCTGTCATGGAGATCTACCAGCGAGACAAGATTAGGACAACCCCAATTGTAGTTCGGTGCACTCAACCAACAATGAGCTGTGGGAAAAATGACAAGGACAGTTTTTTAGACAAATTAATCAAACTAACATACTCTATAAGATGGGCCAAGTTAATGCTCATGTTTTTAAACAGAACATATTTGTTGGATCAGCGGTCCCATTGAAAAAAGCCAAACGGGACTTTACTTATCCGGCAATTCAAATTAATTTAGTAAAAAAGCTGTGGTCAACAATTTGATAAGTGTAACAGTCCTCTAGAGGGGGTGACATTCACCTTTCACTTTGCTGTTTTTTACCCCCAAAGTGAATCCCACGGATAGTTTACCCTTAGTTGGAGGGGTTCCACTATCAGCTAATTTTAGATAGACAGACAAACTTTTGCCCTTTGCACTGCCGGTTCCTTTGGGACAAACAATTATCTTCCTGTATAAATAAAGAGAGCAACAGAATATACATGAAATAGCTCCAGCAAATTGTGGTACACTTAGAAAATTAGGATTAAATACAAGACTCCTACCATTTGTGGTTCCCAATTGAGAAAAGTTCCGAGTACAAGACTCCATCATCCAATTTTGAAAAATTTTTGATCTCCCAAGTGTAGGTATTGTTAGAAGGTTCCACCATCTTAACAGAAAGACATTCTCCTCTGCCGGTAGATTTAATAACATAAACCTCGACCCCAAATGCACAGGAGTCATCAACAAGGTACCCATTTGAAGCATCATTGAAAGTATCAAGGGAAAGTAATTTGGCAAAACCCCATTCAGTCTTCAACTTGTTGAATCGGCTTACTCTCCCATTAGCATCTGCATAATTTAGCAAACTTGGAATATAATCTTAAATATTTTTTTATATGTAGAAGAAATATAAATTACAAGAAATGCTATACCTTGGATTGTCAGGTACTTGTCTCGTACTTGATCATACACGAATAACTTGAAGTTGACATTAACCTCCCAACCAAGAGGTAAAGTATTTGTCCCTGATATTGCCAAGTAGAGAGAGATGTGTCTGTTACCATTGTTTTTCTCATCTCCATTCGGGTATAGACACAATTTCCTGCAATACATAGTAAGTTAAAACTTATTTTGGATTAGAACACAAAATTGAGGATTTCCAGTACTACTCACCATGTGTAGCCACCAGATACAAAGTCACAAGATTCATATCTTTTCTCTTTCGTGTCTGGAAGTAAGGAGAATGATTTGATTTGAAATAGATAGTCAGCCGGTGGAACCTCTCTCACTGTTTTTGAGATTACTGCCCAATCATAAAGTCGTGTTCATGTATGTTTTCATCTTGCATGTATATTCAATAATTCAGTAATCTAACTCGCAAATAAGATTTTGTAAGGGGTAGAAATCGCTACAGATCTCATCCCTCCACTTGAAGGATTCCGGCTGACCTAGCGGCACCGAGCCCCAGTAGCTTTTACCTCTCTTCGCCAATAGGACCCTTTCCTAAGGCAATTCCACATCGGAAGAGAGTCGTCTTCCCCCTGCCATATAAGTGAACACTTCCTATGGAGGAGGTACCCACTAGACACCTTATCAGGTCGCTAGTGGGTACCTCCTCCTTTGAGTGCAAGGGCATATATGCGAGGGGGAGAGACGACTCTCAGTCGATGTGGGACGAAGCTCCTGCGGGCACTGAGAGGTCGCTAGTGGGTACCTCCTCCTTTGAGTGCAAGGGCATATATGCGAGGGGGAGAGACGACTCTCAGTCGATGTGGGACGAAGCTCCTGCGGGCACTGAGAGGTAAAGGCTACTGGGGGGTCGCCCGCGTGGGTTAACCCAGGTCAAGCCGAAATCCTTAGTAGAGGGTTCTACCCCTTACAAAAAGGCGTCTTTTTGTAAGGGGTAGAAATCGCTACGGATCTCATCCCTCCACTTGAAAGATTCCGGCTGACCTGACGGCACCGAGCCCTAGTAATCTTTACCTCTCTTCGCCAATAGGACTCTTTCCTAAGGCAATTCCACATCGGAAGAGAGTCGTCTTCCCCCCTGCCATATAAGTGAACACTTCCTATGGAGGAGGTACCCACTAGCGACCTGATCAGGTGCCTAGTGGGTACCTCCTCCATAGGAAGTGTTCACTTATATGGCAGGAGGGAAGACGACTCTCTTCCGATGTGGGATTGTCTTAAGAAAGGGTCTTATTGGCGAAGAGAGGTAAAGGCTACTGGGACTCGGTGTCGCCAGGTCAGCCGGAATCCTTCAAATGGAGGGATGAGATCCGTAGCGATTTCTACCCCTTACAGATTTCTACCATAATCCAATTCCCAATAATGGTGATTTTTCACCAAATGAAGTGGTTCAAGCTCTAAAGCAGTTCCATCCGAATAAATCACCAGGTCCAGATGGTATTGGCCAATCTTTTTTCAGAAGTTCTGCCCAGTAGTTAGTAATGTCGTTTCAAGGGTTGTACCGGACTTCCTCAATTCAGACACTTCGTGTGGTAGACTCAACTATACTCATATTGTGATGGTGCCAAAAGTTCAAAATCCAGAGAATATGACACACTTCAGTCCAATTAGTTTACGCAATGTGGTGTATAAACTAATAGCTAAAGTCCTAGCTAACAGACTGAAGAAGATCCTCCCAAGAATAATATCACAGTATGAGAGTGCATTTGTTCCAGTCTGGCTGATTACGGACAATGTCCTGGTCGCGTATGAGCTTAACCACCATCAAAAGCAAAAGAAGAAGGGGCGTACGGCATATATGTCTCTGAAGCTGGATGAGTAAGGTATATGACAGGATTGAGTGAAACTTTTTGGAATCAATGATGAGAAGGTTGGGTTTTAATGAGAGATGGGTGAGACTGATTATGCGGTGCGTTTGGACAGTTTCCTCCTTCTTAATAAGAAATGGGGAACAAATGGGTTTCTTTAGACCGCAATGAGAATTGAGACGGGGCGACCCCATTTCACTATATCTGTTCTTGTTGTGTTTTGAGGGTCTCTCGGCACTTCTAAAGGCGGGGGGAAACAAGTGGAAGTATTCAAAGAATGTCTGCTGACAGAGGGGGGCCTATCTTGTGTCATTTATTCTTTGCCAACGATAATCTTCTCTTTGCTAAAGCTACAAAAGGGAACTGTGAGGCTATTACGGAATGCCTTCGGACATATGAAATGGCTTCAAGGCAGGTATTTAATTTCTCAAAATCAGCTGTAGTTTTAAGCAAAACCATTCTGCCAACGCAGTGCAATCTGTCTAGACTCTAGACGACGACTGTGTGTGGAGAATTATTGCTTCCTTTGTGGGATTGCTCAAGAATCAATCACTCACATGTTCTTGAATTGTCTTTTTACGAAGCAGGTCTGGTTAGAGTCATCCATCAAACTGGCAGAATACCCAGCTGCTACATTCCAGCAATGGCTAGAGTTTCTCTCAGGACGTTTGTCTCCAATGGAGGTTAATTTGGTTATGATACCTCAAACAAGCCCTAGTTGTGAGCTCAGGTCAGGAGGTCAGGAAAGACACAAAGAACTCAGAGAACCAGGCTGGAGCTCTCATTGGGGAGATCGTAACTGAACCGACCAGAAAACAACTGAATGACTGCGAAAATTGGGCGTCATGCATGAAACTCTCAACCAACCAAGATTCTCTCCTAAAATTAAGGAAGATCCCATGAATAATGGGCAAAGATCCCAACCGAAATTCCACGGAATAGGGGGCAGCCTTATAAATATTATGTAATGTCTCATCGAGAGGGAGGAAAAAAGAAAAGAACCCTAATCGGATTGTAGAATGTCTTATATTACATTCAAATAATCAATAGAGAAGAAAAGGAGCAAGAGTCTCCATTTGAGAGTGGATTAGCCGAGCTCTAGAACCAGTAAACCACTATATTCCAACTGTGCAAATTCCCTTATCCCCTAAAAAATACTTCATCCCTGTCATTATGAAATTGGCAGCATTAGTTTCACGCACTCTATTCACTCACATCAGTTTGGCACCATCAGTCTTAGTTATTTGTTGGTCCATCTAGTACAATAGAAACAAAGCTCGTTTAGAGCAAGAGGTCCAGTTTCCTTGTCAAATGATAGACTTCTCGAAATCTTATTTGAACCAATACACAGAGGCCCAAGAACGTAGGAGCCAAAAAGGGAAATTTCTCCTACATCTTAGGTAATATCTCTGTGGTCTGCCCCCCCGGTGGGGTACTGTCAAGATTAACTTCAATGGGGTTGTCTTCAGCTCAATCAAAGTTGTGGTGATGGGTGTGGTAATTAGAGACTGGAAGGGGAATTTTCTTGGGGGATTAAGTTGGTTAAAAGCCCTCTTGAGTGTTGAAAATGTTGAGGACTTAGCTGCCTTTTATGCTATGGAGTTGGGTGTGCAATCCAGCTCTACAAGGATCCAGTTAAAAGGTGATGGAAAGTTGTTATGGACAAAATTGGGAGGCAGAATGTAAACCCATATTCTGGGATCTTCAGCCTTTGACAATGATTGACATCTACCTTTATATTCATCTTGTACACTGATTAACACAATGGAGATATTCTTTTTCTTTTGATTTTTATCTTAAGCTAGTTGCTGTTGATCAGTGATTCAGGACCCAATGCCAAGAACTCATATAGGAGTCCAACTACTGTATCAAAACGTTAATGTTCGGTACCGTAGCTTTTATTTCTTACAAATTAAAATAAAAGACGTATAACGTTTTAATATTTATTATTTTCACAATTAACTGGTACAAATAAATCAAGACAAGAAGCAACAATTTTCGGTAAGAAAATGAAGAGGTACCTTAGTGTTATCCCACATATACACTCAGAGAGAGAGAGAGAGAGTACCAGCTGCATTGTCATTGCCAGGGACATGGTAGAAGGATGCCTCGTCCATATCTGTTATCTTTCTCTGCTTTGCAATTGATGAATGAAAAAGCACTTAGATGCTAAGGTATATGTATGAAAATATTAATTTATCTCTTGATACATGTGTCCGAATACAAACACGCGAAGTCTTCTGATATTCTCTAGAATCTTAATAAAACCTTCTCCATTCGCAAGAGAATGCATGCAAGTCTTTTGATATTCTCTAGAATCTTTAATAAACCTTCTCTGTCCGCAAGGAATGAATGCAATTCTTTTGATATTCTCTAGAATTTTAATAAAACATTCTCTATCCCTAAGAGAATGCATGCAAGTCTTTTGATATTCTGTAAAATCTAAATAAAAAGACTTGATATTCTCTAGAATTTTAATAAAACCTTCTCGATCCGCAAGGGAATGCACACAAGCTTTTTGATATTCTCTAGAATCTTAATAAAACTTTCTCTATCTGCAAAGGTACGCATGCAAGTCTTTTGATATTCTCTAGGATCTTAATAAAACCTTCTCTATTCGCAAGGGAACGCATGCAAATCTTTTGATATTCTCTAGGATCTTAATGAAACATTCTTTATCCCCAAGGGAATGCATGCAAGTCTTTTGATATTCTCTAGAATGTCAATAAAACCTTCTCTATTTCTCATAATATATTAGAAGAGTAATACTACATGAACTTTAAAAATAGACTTGATAATCACAACCATTAAATAGGTAATAGGTCCTTATAAATGCTGGGACTCATAGTAAAATCAATGTTTGTAATTATTAAGTCTAATTTTTAAGTTCATGCAGCATTACTCTAATTTTTAAGTCTGTTCTTTCTCTGTTTTTCAAAGCTCAAATTGTTGCTTCATATTATCTATGTATTTGTGTATTTATTTCATATTATTTATAAATGTGTATGTGTATATTTGTTTTAAAATATTATTATTTTTTGGACTTGAATGTTTCATGTTATTATTTTTTTTACTATGTTAATGTTTTGTTGAGTACGTTACTATTTTTGTTAAACATGTTACTGTTATTATTTTCCTAAATATTAATATTCAATGTTATTATTATTTTTTTTTTGTTTTTCTTTTCCTTCATTTATTTGTTTACATCAATTAAAATTTATTTTTATCTATTATTTTTTAAAAAATAACAACAAAACTACGTAATCCAATAAATTTTCTCAACATGTATATACTATCGTGTATGGATAATTTTTGAAATAAAAATTATGTTAAACTACAAATTAATCAAATATAAATGATTAAACATGTGATAGAAATGGATGATGTGATGGTTTTAGGGGGAAAAAATATGTATGAGATAAAATTTCAAACACGGAGCTATTTTATTATATAGATATTTGTATAAAAACTTGATTTGATATAGAACGTTCAATTTTCTTTAATTTGGTAAAAGTTTGAATTAAAGATTTGAAACAAATTTTTTAAATATTTTTTATTTGAATCTAAATTTAAGTCAAAGTTAAAAAATTTCTACTATAAATGAGGGAGGGGCATCGTTATATTGAGAATGAAAGATTGAACAAGATTGCTTCACGATAAAATGTTGTCATATTTACCATAAAGACAATTATGTATGATGAATTAACAAATTGGAATCACATCACAAATTTTAAATACAGCAACCCCAATCAGAGAGTCGGTTAAACTGCCTTCATACTCCACCCCTTTGAACAGCACTAACTATCCATAGAAGCTGCGAACAATTCATCTTCACAGCTACCACCTAGCAAACTCTTCTTTGGTGATCCATTCCCCTTCATGCCCAAATCAACTTGGCAGCTGCCACTGCCAAATCCACCCATTAAGGAGAGGCAAATTAAACAAAATTTAAACAGAACAACAATTATTCCATTTTTCTTGAGTTTTTGCAGTTCGATAATATCAGTTATCACTTTTTTATGGATTGAATTATAACTTTAAAAAAATTGGAATCAACACTGAATCAAATTTTGGGTAGAGCGAAGGATTCGAGAAGATGTCTGAGGATCTGGAAATGCTGGGAAGCAGAGAAGACCATGAAGTGAGTTTGCAGCTGTAAATGCTCTGTTTTGCTTGATATAGGATGCATTACTCTATTGATTCTCTTAATTGCTTTGACAATTTGTTTTGGATAGTTGTTCTTTGATTATAGATTTGTTGGTTGCTATCTGAAAGTCTTGGAAGTATAGATATATAGTTAGACCAATTAATCGTTGGGAAAGGCAAAACTTCATAATTCTATAATACAATTTGAACAATAAACAAATAAGTTTGGTAAACTTGATGTAATATTTAATTTAGGCACACTTATCCTAATACTTTTTATTAATTTTTTATGTACGAAAATCATTTACATGCAACGCATTCATTGCTAATTTAGTTAAATAGTACACAAAGAATATGATCAAATAATACTCTTATTAATATCATTTGTATGAATTAGACGAGAATCAATTACTCAATCTCATCTTTTATTTGTATATGAACCAAGCATACCCTTCTTATTTCTGATGACTATTAGATTAGCATGGTGTCTTAATATTGAATAGGATCTAAATCTAGTCTAATGGCAGTTGTAAGTTAAGTTAATAAATTCAAATCGAAATAACACTAAAATAAAATAAGAATATATCCCGTTCAAAGTATAAAATGAACTATCAAAATTTTGTTTGGCGTAAAATATATTTTTGGTCCTCAAATTATGCATTTTGTTTCAATTTAGTCTCTAATTTTTTAATTTTATCAACTTGGGCTCTCAACTTTTCAATTTATATCATTTTGGTCCAATTGAAAACGGCAGTTAGAATTTAATGACTCGAGATCGTCACATGATCTCACTTGAAACGTGTTCTTTGGAAACTTTAGGGACTAAGTAATACAAACTATAAACTTAATTGATTAAAATGATGCAAGTTACAAATTTTGCATAAGCCTATTTTGTGCATCATTAGAAGTGTAGCAAAAGATGCCAGCTATGATGAAGGTCAGCAATTACAATATCTTTTTCCTATCATTTTCCCAGTTGGATTCAATGACATTTGGAACAACATGATCGAAAGAACAAAGGAACAATAAGCTTGGCATGGACAATTCTAAGCCCGCTCAAGGTTCTTCTCTAAGTGAACTCTTTCACATCGATCATTACATCAATTTGTACTTCAACAACCAAAGTATCGTGTACTATGAAACCCTTCGACCTGTCATGGAGATCTACCAGCGAGACAAGATTAGAAGAACCCCAATTGTCGCTCGGTGCACTGAACCAACAATGATCTGTGGGAAAAATAACAAGGACAGTTTTTTAGAACATACTCTATAAGATTGGCCAAGTTAATGTTCATGTTTTTAAACAGAACATATTTGTTGGATCAGCGGTCCCATTGAAAAAAGCTAACGGGGCTTTACTTATCCAGCGATTCAAATTAATTTAGTAAAAAAGTTATGGTCAACAATTTGATAAGTGTAACAGTCCTCTAGAGGGGGTGACATTCACCTTTCACTTTGCTGCTTTTTACCCCCAAAGTGAATCCCACGGATAGTTTACGCTTAGTTGGAGGGGTTCCACTATCAGCTAATTGTAGAAAGACAGACAAACTTTTGCCCTTTGCACTGCCGGTTCCTTTGGGATAAACAATTATCTTCCTGTATAAATAAAGAGAGCAACAGAATATACATGAAATAGCTCCAGCAAATTGTGGTACACTTAGAAAATTAGGATTAAATAAAAGACTCCTACCATTTGTGGTTCCCAATTGAGAAAAGTTCCGAGTACAAGACTCCATCATCCAATTTTGAAAAATTTTTGATCTCCCAAGTGTAGGTATTGTTAGAAGGTTCCACCATCTTAACAGAAAGACATTCTCCTCTGCCGGTAGATTTAATAACATAAACCTCGACCCCAAATGCACAGGAGTCATCAACAAGGTACCCATTTGAAGCATCATTGAAAGTATCAAGGGAAAGTAATTTGGCAAAACCCCATTCAGTCTTCAACTTGTTGAATCGGCTTACTCTCCCATTAGCATCTGCATAATTTAGCAAACTCGGAATATAATCTTAAATATTTTTTTATATGTAGAAGAAATATAAATTACAAGAAATGCTATACCTTGGATTGTCAGGTACTTGTCTCGTACTTGATCATACACGAATAACTTGAAGTTGACATTAACCTCCCAACCAAGAGGTAAAGTATTTGCCCCTGATATTGCCAAGTAGAGAGAGATGTGTCTGTTACCATTGTTTTTCTCATCTCCATTCGGGTATAGACACAATTTCCTGCAATACATAGTTAGTTAAAACTTATTTTGGATTAGAACACAAAATTGAGGATTTCCAGTACTACTCACCATGTGTAGCCACCAGATACAAAGTCACAAGATTCATATCTTTTCTCTTTCGTATCTGGAAGTAAGGAGAATGATTTGATTTGAAATAGATAGTCAGCCGGTGGAACCTCTCTCACTGTTTTTGAGATTACTGCACAATCATAAAGTCGTGTTCATGTATGTTTTCATCTTGCATGTATATTCAATAATTCAGTAATCTAACTCGCAAATAAGATCTCTACCATAATCCAATTCCCAATAATGGTGATTTTTCACCAAATGAAGTGGTTCAAGCTCTAAAGCAGTTCCATCCGAATAAATCACCAGGTCCAGATGGTATTGGCCAATCTTTTTTCAGAAGTTCTGGCCAGTAGTTGGTAATGACGTTTCAAGGGTTGTACTGGACTTCCTCAATTCAGACACTTCGTGTGGTAGACTCAACTATACTCATATTGTGATGGTGCCAAAAGTTCAAAATCCAGAGAATATGACACACTTCAGTCCAATTAGTTTATGCAATGTGGTGTATAAATTAATAGCTAAAGTCCTAGCTAACAGACTGAAGAAGATCCTCCCAAGAATAATATCAGAGTATGAGAGTGCATTTGTTCCAGTCTGGCTGATTACGGACAATGTCCTGGTCACGTACGAGCTTAACCACCATCAAAAGCAAAAGAAGAAGGGGCGTACGGCATATATGTCTCTGAAGCTGGATATGAGTAAGGTATATGACAGGATTGAGTGAAACTTTTTGGAATCAATGACGAGAAGGTTGGGTTTTAATGAGAGATGGGTGAGACTGATTATGCGGTGTGTATCGACAGTTTCCTACTCCTTAATAATAAATGGGGAACAAAAGGGTTTCTTTAGACCGTAATGAGAATTGAGACAGGGTGACCCCATTTCACTATATCTGTTCTTCTTGTGTTCTGAGAGTCTCTCTCTCTCGGCACTTCTAAAAGCGGGGGAAACAAGTGGAAGTATTCAAAGAATGTCTGCTGGCAGAGGGGGGCCTATCTTACGTCACTTATTCTTTGCCGACCATAGTCTTCTTTTGCTAAAGCTACAAAAGGGAACTGTGAGGCTATTATGGAATGCCTTCGGACATATGAAATGGCTTCAAGGCAGGTAATTAATTTCTCAAAATCAGCTGTAGTTTTAAGCAAAACCATTCTGCTAACTGATCTTGATAGAGCGAAGAATGTTTTACGAGTTCCTGTTATTGAAAGCCATGATAAATACCTGGGACTTCCATCGGTGATAGGGCAAACGAAGCTTGCTATATTTGATTCCATTCGTGAAAGAGTATGGTTTAATGTGCAGGGATGGCAGGAGAAGTTACTGTCAAGAGCGGATAAGGAGGTACTAATTAAGGCAGTGGTGCAAGCTGTCCCGACATATGCCATGTCATGTTTTAAACTACCGTCAACTTTATGTACAGATTTGAATGGTCTGATGGCGAAGTTTTGGTGGGGAGGCAACGGATCCGACAGAAAAATTCATTGGTTAGCTTGGGAGAGGCTATGTGGACCAAAGTCTAGAGGTGGGTTGTGTTTTCGGAATTTAGAAGCATTTAATTGTGCTTTGCTTGCAAAACAGGTATGGATGACTTTTTCAAAATCCAACATCACTGTTGGGGCAGGTGCTAAAAGCAAAATACGTCAATAATGGAAGCTCCGTTGGGTCATAACCCATCATTTAAGTGGCATAGTATCTTGGGTTCGAGGAAGTATATATGTAATGGAGGGCTTGCGTTGGAGTATTGGTAATGGGAGATCTGTGTTTGTGAAAACAGATAGATGGATTCTAAGACATACTTCTTTTAAGGTAATTAACCCCCTCCCTGGGGTAGCAGATGATGCCCTTGTGAGCTCTTTGATTGATTTGGATTCTAAGGCCTGGAATATGGATAGGTTACATGAGATCTTTATGGACTTTAAGGTGGAGAAAATTTCCTCAATCCCTATTTGTCCAAATTTGCCCAGTGATCGTCAAGTATGGCACTATACTAAGTCGGGAAAGTTTCCGGTTAGAAGTGCATATCATTTGATTATGGAGAACAGATTAGAGGGAGGCTCTTGTAGCAGTCATGGACAGTAGGGTGGAGCATTTGTGTGGGGCTTGAATATCCCGAATAAAATCAAGTTGTTTGTATGGAGTGGTTCCCAGGACATTCTGCCAACGCAGTGCAATCTGTCTAGACGAAGACTATCTGTGGAGAATTATTGCTTCCTTTGTGGGATTGCTCAAGAATCAATCACTCGCATGTTCTTGAAATGTCCTTTTAAGAAGCAGGTCCGGTTAGAGTCATCCATCAAACTGGCAGAATACCCAGCTGCTACATTCCAGCAATGGCTAGAGTTTCTCTCAGGACGTTTGTCTCCAATGGAGGTTAGTTTGGTCCTAGTCATTTATTGGTCCATCTAGTACAATAGAAACAAAGCTCGTTTAGAGCAAGAGGTCTAGTTTCCTTGTCAAATGATAGACTTCTCGAAATCTTATTTGAACCAATACACAGAGGCCCAAGAACGTAAGAGCCAAAAAGGGAAATTTCTCCTACTTCTTAGGTAATATCTCTGTGGTCTGCCCCCCTGGTGGGGTACTGTCAAGATTAACTTCGATGGGGTTGTCTTCAGCTCAATCAAAGTTGTGGGGATGGGTGTGGTAATTAGAGACTGGAAGGGGAATTTTCTTGGGGGATTAAGTTGGTTAAAAGCCCTCTTGAGTGTTGAAAATGTTGAGGACTTAGCTGCCTTTAATGCTATGGAGTTCGGTGTGCAATCCAGCTCTACAAGGATCCAGTTAAAAGGTGATGGAAAGTTGTTGTGGACAAAATTGGGAGCAGGCAGAATGTAAACCCAGATTCTGGGATCTTCAGCCTTTGCCAATGATTGACATCTAACTTTATATTCATCTTGTACAGTGATTAACACAATGGAGAGATTTTTTTCATTTGATTTTTATCCTAAGATAGCTCTTGATCAGTGATTCAGCATCCAATGCCAAGAACACATATAGGGGTCCAACTATTGTATCAAAACGTTATTGTTCAATACCATACGCCTTATTTATTACAAATTACAACAAAAGACATGTAAAGCTTTAATATTTATTATTTTCACAATCAAATGGTACAAATAAATCAAGACAAGAAGCAACAATTTTCGGTAAGAAAATGAAGATGTACCATAGTCTTATCCCACATATACATACAGAGAGAGAGAGAGAGAGAGAGAGTACCAGCTACATTGTCCTTGCCACAGACATGATAGATGGATGCCTCGTCCATATCTGTTAT